>FMBT01000616.1:0-36216 GCA_900095095.1 Fragilariopsis cylindrus CCMP1102
TACATTCTTCTTCCTATTTTGGGTGGAATTTTGTACATCGTTGAGTGTAGTAGTGTCATGGACACATAGTAGTAGTAGATTAGTAGTAGTAGTAGTAGTAGTGGTGGCACAATAATTCCATGGAATACTGTACATGTGCTGCTGCTCAACTATGCGCACCACCAACATATCCATACAGAGTCGCCATGCCATGCCATGGAGCGGAGGATTAAAATACTACTATGCTGAGTGAAAGAAAGAAGTTCAACAATATTGATATTTCACATTGATGGTGATGATGATGATGATGATGATGATGATGTGATGCGCTGCAACAACAACAAAAATCATTTGTGCCTTCAGAGAAATTTCATAGTTTGTGCATGCAGCAGTGTTATGTAGTGAGTGTGATGTGTGTATCAACATCAAATACTACTAGGCTAGTTACTTTCCTTGCTTGGTGTTGACGTCAACCCAAATTTCATTACAGTACTTAAAAAACAAAGAATTCTACACACAAAAATTTCAACTTTACCCAATATTTTCACCCTGTTGTGACCTCCATTCCAATGACTGATTCACACCATATGAACTAGTATAACCATGATCTCTCTAAGGCTATCATTGCTACTGCTGTTATACTACTGGCTTTCATCATAGTTCAACTTCAACACCACCAATTTCATGACAAAGACCTGTTTTTGATCCCATTCGAAAGGAGAAGAAAGCAGGGTTGGGGACATCAAAAATTAATTATTTTACGGTCGATTTCTATAAGCGCGCGCTCCCCCAAATTCTGACACCAACAAGAACATGTTTTTGATATGCCCATTTTGCTAAAACGCAACAGTCATCGATCGGCACAAGCACATGTTAGCATAAAAGCATAAGCATAATCACAAGCACAACAGAGGGTTTTTGAATTTTAGCTAGGGTAGCCATAAAAGTTTTTATCTCTTCATTCCTTCACGACTAACTTATATGAGACTTACGATAAGAAAAAACCAACACAAGAACCAAAAAATAAAAATACACAAAGTATATTATACTTCCGAGTTGTACTGTACTCTTCAAACACACAACGAGAAAGTTAAAGAAGAAGAAGAAGAAGAAGAAGAAAGCGATTTCGTTTCTATCAATCAATCTCTGTTCATTCGTACTAACCTTTTCTCAAATTAATTCAAACTACTTTCAAATTCCTTACTTCAATTATTATGGTTTGTTGCTGCAATACAATCGGTAATATATTTCGACTTGTCATCGTTTGTGGATGTGCATTTGCGGTAAGTTATCTTGCTTTATTGTGCTTTGTGCTCGTACGTTACATATGTACTGGTAGCTCATTTGAAATACAAGTATAAGTAGTGCGCTACTGTACGGTACGCCACACATAACATACCATACAGTAAACAGTAACAGTACTGCGTAGTGCGCAATGTATCACGTTTTGTTTGTACAGTGCCTATACTCGTTTCTTTCTCTTCGTCGCCGTCGTCGCCGCCGCCGTCGTCATCGAGGTCTCTTTATTTCGCCATCTCTTCGAGATATGACACGTCATGAATTGACACGACATGAATCGAAAGAGTACAATATTCTATTATATTCGATTCGATTATTATCATCTTCTGAGTTATCTCTCATACATATTTCTCATGTCTCTCTCGCTCGTCTCTTCTCCTTCCTCTTCTTTCAATTACTTGAATATCTTTTCATTTATTATATCAAAAAGTTATTAATGCAATTTCTAAATATATATTCCTGTGATTTTATTCATTCCAAAAGTGATGATTCACTTTCAATTGGTATATGGTTTCAAACATCCTCATCATTCGATGGCAATATCGTTGACGGTGATGGTGGGGATGGTGAATGTAATATTAATGATGGGTCGTATACCGCCGAAGAAAATGGTTTAGTTGCCGGTGCACGATCAGCATTAATTATATCCATGCTTTGTGGTATGTCAGCATTAGTGATGGTGATGTTTGAATGGTGTATCTGTGAAATATGTTGTGCGGGTCTAGTAGAAGGGCTAGCATTTGTCGGTGCATGGGGGTGTGGATTAGGTGTGTATATGATCTATGGTATTGATGGATGTGGTACATTAGAAGAAGAAATTAATGAAGGAACTACCGATGATACGTTATCTAATTTCGGTACATCGTTAATACCAGACAGTATTATTAATATACCAACTGGTACGGATTGTGATTGGGGACCAGGTGCCACCTATAATTTATTAGCATGTATTGCCTATTTTGGTTGTGGTATATTATTATGTTGTACACCACAACCAAAACCTATTTGTAAACAATAGAAGCAAGAGAAACAACAACAATCAAGTGAAGGGAGAATATTATATATTTATATATATATGTGGAAAAGAATAAACGAAAAGATTAAAAATGCGTATACAGTACTAGTAGTGTACAGTTGTTTGACATAATATTTTTTCTAATGCCAGGTCATGCACAGTATAGTATACAGTAGGACTAATAGTATAGCAAGTACTGTAGAGGTTTTTACGAAAAATGAGAAAATTTGCTTGAGACGAACTACTGTGCGGTAGTTAACTAGTGTACAGTAGCATAGGATCTTACTGTATGTCACGCCATGTCATACCATTTTTCATCCGATTGGATAATACTATATAAGTGTTTCTTCATTCATTCATACTTTTGTTGTTGTTAGGGCTATCCAAATAGAATACACAATAGAATACAGTAGTGTGTTGGTACTACTATGACAATGACAATGACAATATCATCAGTCCTTTTTTTATGTTGCTAGGTAACTAGCTAGCTAGACTAGGTAGAAGTGTCAAGAAGATAAAAGTTTCTACTAATTCTGCATACTAAAAAACATTCAATATATATCCTAATCTTGTGGTTATCGAAACGAATGAATCGAATCGATAACCGCACCACACCACAACACACCACAACACACCACAACACACAAATACAAAAACTAAATGCGTACACGTATTATCATTTTTTTCTTTCTCAAGCAGATACTTCGGCATCTTCGCCTTCTGCATCAGCATCAGCAATGATTTTATTACCATCGGCATCATAACCATCACCCCAATTGGCAGGATCTGAATATTCATGATCAGGATGTTTCAACACCCATTCCTCCGTTTCTTTTTCATACGGAGCAGCAAATTTCTCAATATTTGCCCAAAAATATATTGGAAATAACCAAGAACTAAATATGACACCAGATATAGTTATAATTGGCGTTAGTATATTAGCAATCGTAAATGCTGTCTGTGGATCACCACCATTTGAGTGAACAATACCAGGTGCTAAATTAATTAATGCACAAATTGTAAATATACAAATCCAAATTCCTGTAAGAATTCGAACAATTAGTCTAATAACTGGATGTGTTAATGCTTCAATACCAACCTCATCTGCTGTAAAGTCTTGGATGAATGGTCGACCAAATACAAACCACATTATACCAAATCCGAATGCAAATGCTGCATTGAAGATAAAACCATTCCAGTATTTTAAAAAGTCTGTTGACGGTGGATAAGAATATGTAATAATCATTAGTATACCAAACACAAATGCAAAAATAACATCTAGCATTTTTGGCCTACGTAATAGATAGGTAATAAATAATACAATAATGAAATGATAAAGAACAGATTAGATCAGATTAGATAAAATGTGTTGGAGGTTTTGCATTGTATTTTTACAGCAGTGCATGTACTGTAGTACCGTCTTTCTCGTGGGGCTTTTCTTCCTATTAGCCGGCTAAAAACCATATGGCTGCACGTAAAATAAACAACACAAAACACATAAGACCAAACCTCAAAAACTTACCATGTTCGTGTTTTACCAAATTTGTATAAAATTAAATTTATAACTAATATATTAAATAATGCAATCACAAATGCAGTCAAAAACATAATCTTAAAATCTTTTACAAAGAATGTAAGGATTAATGGTACCCACATAGCAATTCCACTAAATGTATACAATGCAATGATCAGTTTTTCAGTGCATTCGCTATTTCCATTATTATCATCGTTATTATCGTCATCACCACCACCTTCCTGTTGAACAACATCAACAACGACAACATCTGAAGTTCTATATGACCTATTACGAGCCGGTAAGTTCGACGATCGCTTCTTACTAGTAGTAGATACCATCTCTTAACTAATATCTTTACTACTCTCTTCGTTTTTACTACCTTATACGTGTACAATTACAGTAATTCCTCGTTGATCCTTGTGTTGTTTTGTGTTATGTTCTTTGCTGATCTTGTGGTTAGCGTTGGTTTTTCCGCTTTAGGAAAACTTCTTAGTATTTCTGTAAAGAAGGAGAGCGAAAGGATAACTACTTCACGCAACGGGAATTTTCAAACTGTGATGGGCCGTTTTAAATTTTTATGGGCTTATTACAGCGTAGGTATGCCCATACAAAGCAATCGGAGTGTATTTTATCTTGATAAGAAAGCGCGTGCCTATTTTTGAGGGAGAAACCGCCCCTTAAATAAAGGACCCCAAATTGCTAACCCATTAATGGGGCAGTAGCTTGAAAGCTGTCATTTTATGGTAATAGCTTGGGTGGTATTTTTCGTGTGATAAAAGCACGTGTTATTTTCAAGAAAAAGAATGAAAAACTTTGGAGGTAAGAATGAAGATGGCGAGTGGGACATAATAAATTGAGCTTCGATGTTTGTGCAACCCTAATTCAAGTCAATCAACCCGAGCCAGTGTGGTGGTACCAAGTGAACTACAAGCGGAGTTATAGTGATTCATATACTTATATACTATCATAAATATTTTGAGTTCGTAAACCAGAAGCTACTAAGCAGCTTAGAATTTGCACAATTTCTAGCGTTAACCGCAAATATTCCCAGGTGCTCTTCCATGATTGAGTAAGTACAGGCTTATAACAGTGGAGGTGTGGCCCATACAAAGCAGACTTTGTTTCTTTCCACTCAATACGTGCTGTTGACCGGAGATGTATTTTGTCCCAATATAACTCTTTTAGTCCCATTTTTTTAGGGAGAAACTCCCCTCTAGAAAATGGACCCAATAAAGTGGTGTTGTTAACTATAACGGGACCATAACAGGAAAGCTGTTAAAATCTGGTTGCTGTTTCAGCTCATGTTCCTACATGCTTCTGGTTAGATCAGCTATAGATAGTGGAATTGAAATTATTAAACATTGTCTACTACGGCATTGAGAAACAACACTTACTCTTCTTCTCTGTCTGGTGATCTTATATTGTCTCCGGTCTCGGCTTGACTTGACTTGACTCACTGCTAGTCTCTCTGGCTACCTCTCCAGTATCAAAACAAAGCAAATGGATCGGTCCTTTTTTCTCTCTTGTTCTTGCTCATTCTCTCTCTTTCTTGCCATAAATAATAGTACTTTATCTCTCTTTTATCTCTCTCTCTCTCTTTCCTCTCTTCCTTTCTTGCCGCGAATCCAACTTAATTTAAAACCTATTTGTAAATTTGAATATGACAACCAATGATATAAAATTTCAACCTGTTGTGGCAAAATTATAGTACTACTGTATCCTTATGACACATGCTGAATAATATGCCATTTGGGCACAATGGAGACTACAAGCTACGAAAGACATGGAATCTAACACAGATCCAATGCCATACTTCTCATTCTTTCTCCTTCGTTTCTCGTTTCTCTGTTCCGATTACTTAATTACTTACTTATTTATGCGGTGGACTGCTTGACTCTCCTTTGTCTCTTCGTCTCTTCAACTTTATTCCTATATGTAACTCGGTACGCGTACATCCGATGTTATGCCAGGACCAGATGATGACATTGGTACTGTATTGGCCGATGGCACTGTCTGTTCAACAAGCGATGCGTTGCTGATAATGACGGGACGTACAGGGACGATGTCTGTCAGATTGATAGTGGTCGTCGGACAATGGGTGTGACACGTCGGAATTAGGATTAAATCCATTGCCAAGAACACTCCAAGAAGAAGAATCTGAAGAACTAGCGAAAGAAGCACAAGAAATTGTAGTGAATATGAAACTCGGTACTCAACAAGGTATTAATGGAAAACAGGATATCATTATGTTGATGCTACGATTGGTATTGCTATCTTAGCATTATTCAATATAGCAGTAGTCGTTATGTTAGTTTTTCAATTGCCACACTTTCGTCAAAGATCACGATTGTATTTATAAATTATATAGATAAAGCTACGTCGTTCATTTGATGGTATATATACTGATTAATTTCTCTACACCATAATTAATGTACCACCTAATATTGTTGGTAATGTTTCATTGGTTCCTAGTCCAAATTTTGATAAACTTACAAGTAGATCAGGTATGCGGATTCATCATCATTATCATCATCATCATCATCACCTGCCGCTGCCGCTACCATCATATTACTACTACCATTATGGATATGAAACTATTTCGTAACTTTTTACCGGCTAATGGACGAATAATTTTCAGCACACATTGATAAAAGATAAGGGATTGATAATATGAAAGCCACATATTCTGATGGTAAACACGTATTGATATGTTTGAATAACTTGCCAGATAGTTTTATATTCCAATCCGAAATTGAGTAACCCCTCTCACATAAATAATAATTCCATGTTTTTGGACCGATTCATCTTGTTGCTGTATCAGTTGATGGATTTGATACCAAACTACTTTAATAAAGTATCAGCAGAAATATCGGTATCGGCTTCGACCCACATATCCTGGAATAAAATTCCACGCCCATCTGGATCTGTGATGACTGGAGAATATTGTAAATATTTCATGGCTGGATTATCCATGGTCATTATACCGTGCATGGCACCACCTCCTCCATAGTCATAGGAAGGAAGGCATGCTGTAGACCAAACGTTTCTACACGACTGTCCCAATATTTCAACCATCGTTTGACTGCTAATTTTGTATTAAAACTTTCACATCGTAAGAATGTTAACTTAAAGGTATCATCACAGGCTTCGCAACCGCCAACACACCAGTAGCTGAACATCTTTCTTGGCCAATAAATAATTTGCCTTCTTTTGACATTATGATATTATCAATCATCGTATCAAATTCCCTAATCGAATGTTCGATCAGAGCCGGTGTTTCAATTCGTGCTGGTGCTTGCTTGTATATCGTATCAGATCAGTAGTAGTGATATCCTGACACTGCTCTACTCTACAACTCTATGTATCATCATCTTTTATTATTATGATGTATTCTTTATTATGATTGGCATCATACATCAAATAAAAAAGATAATAATGCAACGAAAGGTTGAAGAAAATAGCATTATGACGGGTGACTTTGACTTTGACTTTGACTCGGACTTTGACTTGATACTTGATAGACTCTTCTTGCTTGTAAACCTAACCGTGCTTGGCGTCCTGGATGCTGATCAACCACCAACAACTTGTTGAGAAAAGAAATTGGTAGAAGAAAATAATATCCAGTATCCAAGAATTAGAAGTACGTACTGTACAGTGACACTCGATCACACCAAGATTATGAGGGTGTCACGGTACGTACTTATTCACATCACTACTACATAAAAATCAGTCATAAAAATCAGTCACTGAAATTTTTGCGGCCTGGAACCACATCGTACTGCTGTCCAGACTTATGGTCCTTGATAAGCAAGTAATCGTTGGAAAGAGGGGAATCGAAGAAGGGGCGTGCTGATCTTTCAAACGCTCGTGGTGATTATTCGATTATGTTAGGGGGGATTTTCGTCGTACTAAATAATCGTGAAAGTGTTTGTGATTGATCACCATGAAGTAATATAAATGATGCCGTGTGTTTGAGTTTCAAGTTGTATACGTCTCGACTGCCACTCACTACTTACAGTACTTGCTCACACAAAGAGATCCGCCAATCATTGTTTACTATTGAAGTCGGAGGTACAAGAGAGAGAGAGAGAGAGAAAGGGAGAGAGAGAGAAAGAGAGAGAGAGAGAGGCAGACGTACGTGCAATATACTGTGATATAATTGCATTTTAAAAACCGAAAAATGTTTCAAAAGGAAGGTTCATGTGTTGAAATAATAGTTTCATCATCATCATCATCATCATCATCGTCGTCGTCGTCTAAAAACAGCAGCAATAATAAAAGCAAAGGCAAGAATCAGCAGCAGCAACAGCAGCAGCAACAACAACAAGGAAATAAGAAGAAGAATGTGGAACCAACAATAATCAAAAAAGTTGTTGTGGATGTACCATTAAAAAAATCAGATCATCGGAAATTACGACAACGTGCTGCTGCCTATTTCTTTGGTACTAGCAATGTTGATAATAATAATGATGAGGAAGACGTTGACCACAATAAAATCGTCAGCAACAACAACGAGAAGGTAACAACAGTTCCTCCATCATCAGATTCAGATAGTGAACGTAAACGTAAACAATTTGAAAATTTACTAGATAAAATATTTTTAAGAGGTGGAACGATATCATCAGAAGTATACCTACAACAAATTCAAACAATTCAATTTCTACTAATACTAAAACAAAAGGAAATCATGAATGTATGATACTTTATGTCAAATCTCCTTCGTCTGCGTCTTCGTCGTTAACAAATGATAATGATAATGATGATGGCAGTGATTGTGATGATCATGATTGGCCATATAAGAAAAAACATCAATTTGTATGGATGGGATTAGAAGATAAAAATCAAATACAATTATAAATGAATCACCAACTGTTGCATTTCTTGCTGTTATTTATAATCACAATTTGATCAATCATCAATATCAACATCAAATGTGTCGTATCGTTACTGTTCCATCAGCTGTATCAAGATTTGTATGTCGGGGTGCAGATTTAATGCGTGCTGGTATAATAACTGCACCATTATTGTCATCAACATCAGCATCAGCATCAGCATCCGCACAAGCAACAAATCTTCTTCCACAGAAGATGAAGATGATGAAGAAAATAAAGAACAACAGCAGCAGCAAGAATAATAATAATGTTGTACTACTAGATGGTGGGAATAATATGGTGATGATTTGTGTCAAAGGTAATCCACAACCATTTGCTGTTGGTAGATCATTATTGTCCAAGAGGACCGATGGTGATGAGAAACCATACGGATATGGTACAAATGGTATTGGTATTGAAATATGGAATTGTTATGGTGATGATTTATGGAAACAACAACGAAAAGAACGACCACTAGTGGTGGTGGTGGTGGTAGCGTTCGTCATCCTCTTCCGGCAAATGTCGATGATGGACGGTATGGTAATCCTGGATTTATTGAAACTGATAATAATGAATTATATGTATTACCTATAATCGCTCAAGATGATAGTGATAGTAATGAAGAAGAAGATGATGATGATGATGATGTAAGTAAAGAAGAAGATGATGCAGAAGGCGTTGAGGCAACAGCAACAATTTCTCTTACGAAAGACTGTATCGATGATGAAAAAGAAGCAGATGATGGCGGAGAAGAAGATGCTACAGCAGATGAAAAAGATGACGATGATGAAGCAGCAACAGAAACTGAAACAGCGATCGAAGTCAATGAAGATGAAGAAGTGGAAGAAGAAGAGGAAGAAGAAATCATTCTTCCACCAACACCAGATGACATTTTACATGATGCTGTTTGTCAAGCATTAGTCAATCTAAATCTTAAGAATAATGATTTACCAATGTTGGTTGGTACATTCTATACGAAACATGTATTACCACTTGATCGTACTATTGATATCAAGACAACATCTTATAAGAAATTTGGTAATTATTTGAAGAAATGGCAACAACAACAGAACGAAACTGATTTTGGATTATTAAAAACTGGACCAGATCCATCGAATACTAATAATACAGATCCGAATGCTATGCTAGTGTCATTCAATCGAAGACATGAAGATTTATATGGTATGAAGAAAATTAAGAAACAAAGTGATGAAACAGCAAATAGTAGAATTGTACTAGTTACATTGTATACAATTCCTAACCATTGGACAGATCTATTACGTTTAAATATTGATGATGTGAAAGCAACACATGCAAGTAGTGAAACAAGAAAAGGTACAGGTATGTTAACACTACCAGAAGTTCGTAAAATATTAGATTCGTATTTAGAAAGAGAATCATAAACCATCAATAAAGGAAGTGTTATGCTAGATGGACCATTAACAGATGCATTATACAAACAAAAAAAGAATAACAAGCAATCGAAACAACAACAACAACAACAACAACAAGCCGGTACAGGAGAAGAAAAAGTAGTATCATCCAATGAACCATTTTATCCAGAAAAAGCATCACGTAAAGAAATATCAAAATTATACATTAATAAATTAGGTACAGCATACGCGTTAGTATCAATGCCTGGTTCCAATATCATAAAATTAAGTATTGGACAAGCACCGAAGGTATCAATAGAAGTTATACGTAGACAAACACGTAAATTTATCACAAGATTACGTGGATTAGAAGAATATTTTGGTTGTGGTGCAAAGCCAATCGATTCAACAAAATTTTGTAAAGATATATCAAAACGATTAGCAATTAGTGGTAGTATCGATGCCGATCCACAAAGTAATGGCCGGGCTGCACTTGCAAGGAAAGGTTACGTTGAATATATATTTGGTGCTAATATTGTTGATGAATTAGAAGCATTGTTAACAGGTGATGATTCATTGTCGGGTCATGGTGGTGCTTCCTGTGGTAGTTCTTGGGATTATCCACGTATACCGTTAGATGTAATTGATGTTACATTACGTAAAGGTGTACCAGCACGTAAACGACGAAAACCACAAAAAAAGTAGTAAATAATAATAATAAGCGTTAAAAATGTGGGTGATATGCAGTGGTAAAAATATATTATCTCATAACGCCTAGTTACATACCCCACCACTCAAGTGGCAACAATAACTATTCCCCAAATACACCCTAACTAAAAAATGTAAATTACTTGTGAAAATGACGATGGGACCTCTACTCTCTTATCATACTAGAATTCCAGTAGTAGTCAATTAGTCTCTATCTTCTCAACCACAGCCACATAAACTGTAACTTAATCTAGCAGTATATCATGGACTAATTCCCCTTTTATCTACTGATAGAATGCACCTGAATAATACCCCTCAAGTGAAGCACTTATATTCTTTCCAATTTTACATCTTAGTTCCTAAGATTTTTTTCTCAATTCAATAATATAGAAGGAGTATCAATTCAATTTATGTGCCAAATTTGATATCCAAAACATTTGAAGATTGTACTTAAAATGAGAGTGTTTATGTGTGTGTACCTTGTTTGTGGTAACAAGAAAGTCTGGTCAGACAAGGGCAGTATGGCCCATCAGCATAGTAGTGTGAGTATTGACTTGACGTGATGATACATCTATAGCAACTGGGACTGAAGCCATGCTAACTAGTACAATAAGATGATGACAGCATAGCTTGGCAGTTGTAACAGGGAGAGTAATACCAACTCACAACTCATCTACACAGAATAGAATATTGCATGCAATATGAACAACCCAGCTGGCTAGACAGTTGAATGGAAAGCTCATAATAAATAATACTGACTATACTAGCTTAACAACAGTCTGAGCTAGACTTGTTCTGTTCAAAGACTGTGAAATCTCGGATGATACCTTTTCTATTATAAATTATGACAGATGCAGAAGCTACTGAGGTTATTAGTCAACACAATCATATGCTTTTTTTCTCAGTCATATGTGTGGCACTTGATTGTTTGAACACACCATGGTGTGTCTATTGGACTGGATGTGCATCTATCTGTCTATGATGTGAATCTGTATGTGATGCAGGCTCATCTCCTAAGTAAGCGCTGTGTACCTGATGGATGGCTTCCAATAAATTGGAAATCATTTCATCTATTCATATTTATCTTGTAACCAATAAAAACACAATTGTTTCAGTAACTATACTTTTTTACCAATTTTTATGTGTTGTAGGGAAATTGCCATGATTCCTACAAATTATGAATATTACTAGTTACTTTATTCTAATATGTTATTTTCTATTTGAATAAATGGGTTGAATGGTTTATCATGAATCTGAGTCTTGTTACTGTTAGATAATAGATACAGAAAACCAACATATCACATACAATAATAGCACATGGCTTGTGCTTTTTATTTCTCCCTGTCTTCTGCTGAGATCTTGATGATAGTAAAATATAAACAAGCATTTAATATTATATTTTGTATACATTTTTATCCACGATACCAGCGCGTTGCACATCTAAAATCTGACAAAAATATAGCTTAAATGTTGCGCGTGTTGACTTTGAACTTCAAGATTAGCGATAATCATTTTGGATTGGCGACCCTTCTCTCTCTCTTTCTGAGTCCGCATTTTTCGCCAATTCATATGGAAAAGCTAATGAAGAGCGAGGACACGGTAAAGCCTGAGGACCCGCTCAACATGTCACAAAATTAATGTTCAATCTATTTATTTTCATTTTTTCACACCGCCTAACTAGTAGACTAACGCGGCTTCCATACTGTACATAACATAGTACGACGGCAACTTTCAAATCAATTTGGCATTTTTAAAGTCAAAAGAGCGGTACGACATCAATTACAATGGAATCTTTCATGCTCTCCATTCCTTCACGGCAGGGATTTTTCGCATACCTCCTGATATTGTTTTCTGGCGTTCTCGTCGGTTGACAACATTACAGCCACGACGGCAACAATAGTGGCGGAAGCGACGACGACGCCAACGACGACGATAGAAGAAAAGGAACGAAAGAGTATCTCATCCGGAACGGAATTATCTTTAACTATCGATAAGGTTAGTAGCAGTTCTATGGAAGGTGAAATTGTACCTAATAACGATACCGATGCATCACTAGATTTAGATTTGGGTGCTGATAGTAATTACGGTAACAACGTCAACCTCAACGAAACATTGGCGACAACAAGAACAATCTCCGACGTATTAGCGAATCAAAATGAAACACAATTCACAACATTCGAAGATATTGTCTGTTCATCTTCTATGAGCGATCAATTTTCAATGTTGTGTAATCTCCTTAAAAAAACAAATAGTTTAGGAAGAAGTATCAACGGCGGAAGTGACGATTCAATTTCATCACGACTTTCTGTATCTAGTGCTATTGATATTGACTGGAAAATTAACTATAATGATCCATTTACATTATTTGCACCAGTAAATACTGCATTCGATGGACAATCATTAGAGATTTTACTTCCAGTAGGACTGTCTATTGCTGATTTTTTATCAACACATGTAGTGAATTCTGCTATATCACCTAACGAATTAAGAAGAAATTGTTACGCTAATATACCAACACGATTTGCTGGTGAAACAACAACAACACTATGTACTTTTGATGGTCGGAATACACCTATATATCAAGTCGGGGAAGGAAATTTGTTCTCCGACCGACCACAATTTATTGGTACTGGAATCAAGATTAATGGTTTTAATGGGTTCATATACGGAATAAACAATTTCATTAGACCAAGTCAATTCCTTGAAACAAACCAACCAACAGATACACCAACTCTACGAAGCCCAACAAATAGACCAACTCTACGACCAACAGCGTCACCAATATCTACTACTTCTCCTACAGCGTCGCCGACAATTTCGCCTACAAGTTCTCCCACTTCTAGTCCATCCGGTAATCCAAGTGAGTCACCCAGTACAGACCCAAGTTCTGCACCAAGTTCGGATCCAAGTGGTGGACCAAGTAAAAGTCCTAGCTCTGTTCCTTCTTCAAGTCCAAGTGGAGATCCAAGTTCCGATCCTTCTACAAGTCCTAGTTCTACTCCTAGTTCTGGTCCAACAATTACGCCTACTGCCTCACCTACTGCGTCACCTACTGCGTCGCCTACTGCGTCACCTACTGCATCTCCTACTGCATCGCCTACTGCATCGCCTTCCGTGACCTCAACTACAACGTCTACTGGGACGAATTCTCAATCTGTATCCGGAACGTCTACTGGGACGAGTTCTCAATCTGGAACCGGAACGTCTACTGGGACGAGTTCTCAGTCTGGAACCGGAGATTCTACTGGAACCGGAACGTCTACTGGGACGAATTCTCAATCTGTAACCGAAGATCCTATAGATATCGAAGGTGCTTTGGTGGAGAAGTCATTAGAAGAATCATTGCCATCATTACAACCGAGTGATGGACCATCATTACAACCGAGTGATGGACCATCATTACGACCGAGTGATGGACCGTCATTACAACCGAGTGATGGACCGTCATTACGACCAATTGACTCAGGCGCGTTCACTATAGATATCGAAGATGCTTTGGTAAAGAAGTCATTAGAAGAATCATCTTCATCATTACAACCAAGTGACGGACCGTCATTACGACCAAGTGATGGACCATCATTACAACCGAGTGATGGACCATCATTACGACCACCAAGTGGTAAAAGACAGCCATCATTACGAACACGTTAAAGGAGGAAATGGATCAACTAGTAGCATAAATACTAGTAGATACTAGTAGATACTAGTAGATGTAGATGATGGTACATATTATGGATGTAATTCGATCATAATATCTACACTACACCAGCTAGAAAAGAAGTATCTCTTCCTACACTCAAAACGTTCCGCGCACACTACACTACACTACTACACTGCCACCTATTTAAGAAAAAATGAACGCATGATCTATCTACATCTACATACGACATTGTATTACTTTCAATTTTTTATCTTCTTTATTATAATTTTATAGTATCTTGTTAAAGTTTAAATTATTTCTAATACAGCTAAATATCCTTCACGGATTTCACGTTCCGATTTTGATTCTGCTGGTTCCACAATTAATTTCATTTTTATTTGCGATGAATTATAATTATCATCATTACTATCATTACTATTATCATCACATAACCAATCATTTAATTCATCTGTTGTTGGTAATGCACGTGGTACTAATAAAGAATTTTGTTTTGTTTGACCTTGTACATGTGATGCACCCTGTGCATGAATAATGATTATTCTACTACCTATTTTGGTTGTATCGAGTAATTCATTTTTAGTTTTCAATAAAGCAGTTTTCATATCAGGTAAATCATGTAATGCAGAACAAAATAATACAGAACGAAATTTTGTAGTAGTAGTATCTTGTTGTTGTCCACCTAATTTATAAAAATCATCTGCTATAAATTTACCACCATCCACTTCTATATCAGGATAAAATTGTTTTGCATAATCAATCATTTCACTAGACAAATCAATACCATGTATTTGTTTATTGATAAAACCAACTTTTTTCAAAAATGGTATTGTGACACCATATCCACAACCAACATCTAATACCTTATCATCGTCACTTGAACTACTGCATACATCATATGCATATTGGGATGCTTTTAATACACGATTTTGAAATGTTGTTGACATCGTACCAGTTAATGATTTACATGCTTTGGCTGTTGCAGATGCATCCCATGTGATACGTTGCATTTCCATTTGTAATTTTTCTGGTGATAAATTATTTTCTGTTAGGTATAATTCATACTTATCACGATTTTGAACCGCAATTTCAATATCCTCATTACTAAATTTTCGACGTATTGTATCAAAGTCCATACCTGATACTCTTTTATCAAATTGTTGACATACATCACGTAATACAAATGCTTCTTTTATTTCTGATGACATCATTGATTCAATTCTTTTTTCGGTACCTTTTGTTATTTCTTCTGGTGTTGTACCACCATACATTTTAGTAACTTTTTTTAATAATTTATTTTTTAACTCAGTTGTATTAACCTTTTTTGTTTCTCCTTTACTTTTATTATTACTACCACCCTTTTTGATGTTTTTCTTCGATGGTGCCGGTGCTCCAAATCCAGCCATAAATAGTTGAGACGTTGATGTTGACGTTGATACTCTCGATGTCAATGTCGATGTGCTCAATAATGGCATTGGAAATTGAAACGATGAGACCAACGATACCATTAGGACAATCATTGTTGATACTGCTATTATTACCGTCATCATAATGTTACTAGTAGTATGATCGACTGTTGAATTGTTCAACGAGACTCTTCTCTTTCTTTCTTGGTACAATAATGGTAGTACAGCAGATTGTTTTGTTCTGATCCGTTTGTGTCGTTTCTTTTGCGTTGGTGAGCTTTTTTTCTTCTTTTGTTGGTTCGAAAGGAAAAAATCTCATACGTGTGTGTATCTTTTGAGGGCATACAGTGCTTATTATTTTATACTGTAAACTATTCTGATTTGATGTGATGTTATGATGATGTGTGGCTGACATTTCACTCGGGATTCGATTCATTCATGATTGATGATAAGAGAAGATCTTAAAAATCGTGCGAACGATTGATTGATTTCATCTTTCTTCATTCTTCATTTTACATCAACTCGCCATATTGTGTGAAGTCATGTTAAGAAGTACGGAGTAACGTATCTCCTACATGGTGTGAATTTTTTCCTAAGCCAATAAAATAGTCCTACACAATTTCACCTAGCTACTAGCAGGACAGTAGGAATGCGTTGTTCGCATCTTTTAATAGCTTATGATTTCTTTCATACGATTTTCTGGGGCAAAATATGAGTCGAGACTATCGTACTTTGTCATTGCCGTTACGATTTTTCGTTCGAATGGACTTTTAGTATACTGGTTCTTCTTTGTTCTTTTTGACTCTCTTGCCTATGCCTGTTCAACGTGAAACGATCACGCCAGAAGAAATACACGGAGCGTGGATACCCCACGGAGCGTGGATACCACACGGTGCTAAATCGGTGTGCATACTACATACTAAATGATACTGCATTTCTTCATTATTCTACCATCTGCTAGTCCATCACAACTCTTATATTGGAGCTACGATTTGGAAGACTGTAACTCAAGATGAAGTATTTTGATAGCATAGCTGAAAACCTAAAAATCCTACAAAATAAGAATGATTTCCGTTCCTTCTTACAGAAAAATAACGACTGTGCAAGTGGGCA
This sequence comes from Fragilariopsis cylindrus CCMP1102, assembly GCA_900095095.1. NCBI lineage: Eukaryota > Bacillariophyta > Bacillariophyceae > Bacillariales > Bacillariaceae > Fragilariopsis > Fragilariopsis cylindrus. The sequence goes on from FMBT01000616.1 coordinate 16,939, forward strand.
GGTAATCTCCATCCGAGATGCAGATCCCAGCCCGGCCGCCGTATATAAGTTTTGTAGTGGAAGGGAGACAGAAGGCAAGGACAAATGGACAATGGGTATCATGTTTCATGGAACACACTATGATTCAGTGGGACCAATTTGTAGAGACGGATTTGAGGGTGGCTATTTCACTAGCAGCTTCGACTATGCGAAAAATCGTTCCCAGTACAAGCAAAGAGTAACAAAGTCCAGAGAAAAGGATGGCCGCGTGCTAGCAGTGGCAGTACTTGTACCTGAGGCTTACCGGCACGAACTAAGCCATACGGATAAGCAAGTTCCATGCCCAGAATCGCACTATGCAATACCACTTTTTCTGGTGACCGTACGAGACAATAATTGACAATATTGATAGTACTTCTCCTGTGGACAGTATTCGATAGCACTGAATATACTCAAGGAGACGCGGATCAACAGACAAAGATAAAACATACAAGTATTAACTCAATAAGTAGAAATGCATTCTGCTACTATTGACATTGTAGTACAGTAGGTACATCATTTATTGTCTAAATTATAGTGGAGGTTTGACTCAGTTCGAAAACTGAAGTTATTGTCCTTTTTCTGTTAGTTCCTTTTCTTATCTACTATCAATCGTGTTATGCTTTTGCTTTTGCTGTTGCTGTTGCTGTTGCTGTCGCTGTCGCTGTTGCTACTATCAATCCTGATGATATCGCTGCTACCGATGCTGATGCTTCATTTTATTTCTTTTTTGTCTTTGTCCTTCAATTTATTTGTATTTTCTTCTTCTGCATTTAATTTCTTATCTTTATCTTCTTCTTTTAATTTATTCATATTCTTATATCGTAAATATTCTTTGATCCATGATATTAAAAATGGAAATAATAATGGAAATAATAATGGCATTAATACAGCCAAAAAATGTTCGAATGGAAAATTACGTACCAACTTTTTACGTTTTTTAGCGCTACTGCTTTTACGATTTTTACTACTGCTTTTTTTGTGAGTACTACTACTAATACTGTTAGTACTACGAATCATCCATGACTCTATTAATGATTTCAATGGTGAAGAAGATGACGATGATGATGACGATAATAATGCCGGTACAATCATCGTCACTTTCGTCATCGTAGTTTTTGATGATGGATTTGCATTTACATTTATATTTACATTTCCTTCTTCAATTGACTTCCAAGATGGGATTCCATCAAGTAGTAGTAATAGATTAGATGGAACATAAATAACAAGATTATGCTGCTGATCCGCCGTATTCGTATTCGTATTAAATTTTTGATTCAGATAATTCTGCCATAATCGTTGATCTTGATCTTCATCTGCCTGTTTTTCTTCTTCTAGCAGCAGAGGTGCTAGTAGTGCTGCTGGACGAATAATTTCCAAATCCATTTTAAAATTGTTGTCATAATCATCCAGTTGGACTACTAATTCTGAAAGTTCATTTGTGAAATAATCTACCCAATAAGTAAGTTGTGTAACATTTTCTAATACAAGTGTTATTTTTGTATTCTTATAAAATTGTTCAAATAATGATAAATCAATAATATCATCATCATCATCGTCGTCGTCGTTGTTGTCGTCATTGTCTTCAGATTCTTCTACCACTTCCACTTCGTCGTTGTGATCGTTTCTTTCAAAATCAAAATCAAAATACTTTGAAATAAGAATTGAATGAATAGGATGACATAATGATTCTTCCCACCATTCTTGATTCATTTTTGGATCATCACTATTATTATCTGTGAGAAAAATAAGTCTTGGTATATCTTTCGTTGTAGGACTGGTGCCTTGACTACTACTACTAGTATGATAACAAAATCCATATTGTATTGATATCCAAACAATTATAATTAATTCAATTAATACAATACTTTGAAGTAATAATCTGGTTCCTGCCATTATTACTTTTGTATGCTCTTGTTTTATTTTCTTTGTTTTTCTGTATTGTCGCTGCTGCTGTTACTACTACTGCTTGTTTACTTTCCGCTGTAGACGTCCTCGATATCGATGGTTTGTTTGTTTGTTCTTTGTTCGTTGTGTTTATTATTTTTGTTGTCGTTGTTGTTCGTATCATCATCATTTCGCTCTTTTCACTCGACGACTCTAGAAATCAACTCAATTCAAATAAAAGGACTAAAGTAGTATGTTTTTGACACGTCACGTCCTCACGTAAAATATAGTAACTGTAACTGTAATAAAATCTAACTGACGAAAAACCTTGAATCTCGAATAATTGTTTTCAGTTTAAGTGCTTTACCTTTATTCGAACCTTCTAACACGTGTACATCAAAAAGCACAACATCATGCGAAGAATCTATGATATATGCCTCTCTGTTACATTGAACATTAAAAACCAACAAATATCATAAAACAATTCTCATTCACAAACAAAAAGAGAAACCTGCCCTACTACGGTAGAACTTGTAAAGCAAATCCATGATAGGTGTGCTTCTTCTGCCGTTATAAAGAAGTAAAAACACTCATAACTTAATTCCTCCACCAAACACACACACACACACACACACACACTACACACGATCAATCGAAGGTCAACTACTGCTGATCAACAGTCCATACAGTAAGTTGATTAAGTTTAAAATACAGTACAGGCTTTTCTTCTTCTTTTTTCTGGGGGTGGGAGAGAAGATTCGATTTCTGTTTTTAATAATTTGCTGTGAAGAATACGGGACGGGCGACGAGACAAGACGAGACGAGACAAACAAGACCGCAGCAAACACATCACTGCATTACCCTACCCGGCCCGTGCGTGGAATTCGCTTTACTTCAATTCAATTCCACTTGCTTGCTTGCTTCATCACTTAATTTCAAACTGATCGGATCGAACGCTAATAATAATCGATCGGTACAGTTACAGTTACAGTTACGATTACAGTGCAGCCAAGAATGACGATGAAGGCATACCCGTCGACGGCGACAATGAAATCAGGCGAAAGTGGTACAGGAACACCAATACCAATATCAATATCAATATCAAAAACACCAGCAACTGAAACTGAAACTGAAACAACTAGTACTGAAATTACTGTTGCAGTATGTTGTGGTTGTCGTCCAAAAGCAACAGCAGCTAACAAATCTAAAACTAAAAAATATACAAAGGAACTATCCCAAAAAGGATGGTTACGTGTATTTCATACAAAGAGAGGAACAAATAACACAAGAAGATATAAGGATACAGCTTTAGGGAATGATTCAGAATGGACTGCATTTCATCATCATACTCATCATGATCATGATTACGATAATGACGACAATGATGATGATGATGACGATGACAATGAAAGTAGTACTAGTAGTATGTTCTTCTTTGATGCAGTCGATTATCCATTAGGTGAAGATGAATTTCCATTTCCATTTCCAGTGGATGGATATGCAATTGGTGGTCCTAATTCTGGAGTTGTTTTTACGACATCAATAGAGCATCCTGCACCGAATGTCTCTATGGATGATCCAACAACAATGTTACGTCATTCCGCTGCTAAAGCAGTATCAGTAGCTTCGTCAAGAAACGATGACAACTATGAAGTTGATGATGACGATGACGATGACGATGATGATGAGGGCATTGATGTAGATAGAAGAGCATTAATAACAAATCATAAGGAAGTATCTGCACGATTTCGACGAATAAGAAAACGTTCACCATCTGAATTGCATAAATCCTTAACGACAATACAAACACCAACAACAACAAATAATAATAATAATAATCTAGAAAATGCAATTGGTTTAGCTGGTTATCCTGGTACATTAACAGTTCATGAATTAAATGAGTGTCAAAAGTTTTTAGAAGGTATAAAAAAATTAAATCCAACAGTATTAGAACAAGTATATTCATTACGTGATATTGAAGAAACACCCTATACGATATGTAGATGGTTACGTGCAACTAAATTCAACAGTGATGAAATATTACAACGACTACAAGATAATCAATATATGTTTGATGAAGCAAAAGAATATCAATTTTATGGACCAGATATATCAAAACATATGAATAATTGTCCATTGTCAGTATTTCAAAGTCAATATCCATTCCATCCATTGGGTAGAGGTTACAATGGTTGTCCAATCGCTTATTTTTTAGCTGGACGTATAAATCCAGAAGGTATACTATGTCTTTGTTCTATTGATCAATTAAAACATTATTTTTGGTATTCATTCATGTATCAAATGAAAATTGAAATGAAAGAAAGTCAAAAACAAAATATTGATTTTTGTAAATGTGAGGGTATTAATGTAATAGATTTGAAAGGTTTATCAACATCAGCTCTAACACATGAAACAATGGAAGTTATTAAATTATCATCAAAAATAAGTGATTTCTTTCCAGAGGTAATTAATGTGAAACTAATCGTGATCGCGATGGTATTGTGATACTGCACTTTTTTCTTTCTTTCTCGTTCTCACTTTAAACGTCCTTCGTACCCATCGTATACTATATAGACATTGCATTGTATGTTAATTATAAATGCACCATCATTCTTTTCCTTTGCATGGAAAATAATTAAAAAACTTATTGATCCAAGAACAGCATCACGAATACAATTATTTTCATCATCCAATGAAAAGGCTTCGCAACAAGCATTAGAAAAATTAATTTGTAAACAAACACAACTTCCAACAGATTATGGTGGTGGAAATATATCATTAGAGGATTCATTCATGAAAGCAGTACATCAATCAAATCCATTAATAACAAACAAAATATTGAACTACTACATACAAAAAAGGGTAAAAAATCAACATCAACTGTACAAATATCAAAACCATGGCCATTACAAGAAAATGAAACAATTGATATAACAATCTATACACGTTCCGTTAGTGAAGCTACTATAACTATTTTACTGAATAGTATACCAGTAAAAACAATTCAAGCACAATGTTTATTCGGTAACAATGATGATGTTGGCGATGACAAAAACAACAATAATGATGTTAGTGATGACAATGGCAATGACAATCCAAAAACACCATACCCGAATCGTATTGTTGTATCTGAGTATGATTCATCATCATCATCATCATCATCGGAAGAACAGCAATTCTTAGTACTTGGTCCCGGTGAAGTTACAGTAACAGCAACAGACTTAGATTCACCAATATCAAAAGAAAAACAGTATCATCATTTATCACGTGGATATTTCTTAATAGTTGGTGATGTTAAAAAAGTAGCTGTTGATACCAAGAATCTTCATCAACAACAAGTCAGCAACAATGACAATGACAATGACAATGACAGTAACAATAACAATAACAATAATGATAGCAATAAACATGTTACTTTTACTGGTAATACTAAGAATAATGCTCAACAGCAACAGGTTTCTATGACAATGGCTGGATTATCGACACCACCAAAATCTTCCAAGATCAACAACAACAACAATACGACGACTAGTAGTGCTAGGAACACTAGTAGGAAATAAATGAAGAAGAAGATAAAGAAAACATGAAAAGGAGCATATAGATAAGATATGATGCATTATTAAATGTATTAGTCCTACATCATTAGATTGATTCAATAGTTCGAAAATACACGATTGATAGTAAATAACAAACAGAAAAATTACAATAACTTCAATTTTCGAATTGAGTCAAATTTTCACTATAATTTAGACAAAAAATAATGTATCTACTGTACTACAATATCAATAAGAGTAAAATACACTACTAATCATTGAGTTAATACTTGTATATTATGTCTTTTTCTTTCCTTTTTTCAAGCGGTGTGAGCGTATAATCTATATATAGGATATCTTTGATAAGCAATGGTTGCTTCTATTTTTGTGTGTGTGTGTTGCTGTTGGTTTAATTTTCGTCCTGTGCATGTTAGTTTGCATAGTACTGTTTATACATGTTGTTTATTATTCTATACTTTTTCTAATTCAGTATAACCAGAATTTTCACGTTTCTTTTTATTTACAATATAACTTCTTAATCCTAATTTATTCAGAATAAAAAATACAATCATACCAATCAATAATGGTATAAACCAACCTTGGTCTGTTGTTATTCGTCGTATATCATACCATTGACGTAGTGGTATATTATGACGATATTCTACATCAGGACGGATTGCGCTTGGATCACTCATAACAAAATCATCATTCGCATCCCATCCCTGCCATTGATTCCAATCTAATGTACGTGGATTAGGATATTCATCAACAATCGAATAGTCATCATCAGTACGATTGTATATATCAAGACAACTGCCATATAAACTTTCACTTGATATATTCGGTGCAGGAATTGGGGGTATCCAACCTTCCTTTAAACCTCTTAAAAAGTCCCATTCAATAAATGCACCACCTCTGTATTATAATGCGTACAAACAGACATTTTTTGTTTTTTTTTGTTTCATTTCATGAATGACAGGTTGTGTAATGGATGGATGGAAGAGAAAGGAGAAGGGAAGAGAAAAACAATAAATATTGAAAGAAAAAAAAGATGAGATTCATCCAGTCAAAAATAAACGATTGGTGTCGAACTGAACTGAACCGAACTGAACCGAACTGAACCGAACTGAACCGAACTGAACCGAACTGAACCGAACTGAACCGAACTGAACGAATCGAGATCGGAAAGCAACGAATAGAAATAAAACAAAACAAAAAGAACTAACTAAGAACTTACTCCATTTTAAAATTCCAGAATAACCAACCGCTAGCAATACCATTTGGTGAATCTTTCGTGATACTGTCAGCTGCCTCATATGCAATCATTTGTGCTTGTACAAAATTACGTAAGAAATTGGATCGTTTTTTATCCACTGTTCTATTTAATAATGGTACCTGTCCATCTAACGAAATACCCTTCATTAGATTGGGTGTCAATGCTGTTGGTAATGAATCAAATGCACCGGACCATTCACCTATTAATCTTGATATACCATGGGATGGTATTGTTTTTTTTTCATCATCTTCATAACAACATTCTTTTACAGATGCTGCATCATGACGACATACGTACGCAATATGTTGTTTTGGTGTAAATGATCTACCTTGTTCAAAAAATACATGATATGGATGACTATCAAGATATGTATTATGATGTGTTTCATTGTCAATCCAAAACGAACCATCATTGAAACGATCAGGACGGAATGTGTCACCAATAAATATGGATGTATTGGAACCTAATATGGAACGTATATTTGTAAGGGCATCATTATAGTATTGTTTTAATACTGTTTCATTACAATCACTGAATGGTTCATTTAATATACCAAATCCAGTAACAACATCATTTATATGATCTTTTTTAATTGCTAATGCTAAGTCAGTGATTATATCTAATGTTCTTTGTACATTTTTGGACGATGAGGACCAACCAGAACAACTTGATTTACCTAAATAATGACCAGAATTATCAAATCCATTTTCTGATCCAGGTGCTTGTTTTGTTATTTGTGTTTTGTTCGTTCGTTTTGAGGAAGGAAATAAAATAAAAGTAGAATCGTATTAAAATATAATGAGAAAATTGTATCGTGAGAAATAAGAAGAAGAAGGAGTGAGTTGAGTTGAGTTGAGTTGAGTTGAGTGATTTCGATTTGATTCAATTCATTATAGACTGGAAAGGGAACGTTCGTTCGTTCGTCTTTGTTTTGGAATCAAATCAAATCAAGATTCAAATCAAATCAACCCAATTCGAAAGAAAAGAATAACATCATCCAGCAACAATGATTGTAGTCATGCGTGTCGTGTCGTGTCGTGTCGTGTCGTGTCGTGTCATGTTATGTCGAGCATACACTGTATCTTTCGTTTTCATTCATTCGATCGTTCAACTCTCGTCTCGTCGACGACTCACTTGAGACAGATTTGTTTGTTTTGACGAGAGAAAAAGAAGAATGATAGATAGATAGATAAATCAATCGATTGATCAATCAACGACACGGCATCGGTACACCCGAAAATCAAAACAAACAAACAGATCCGCAGAGAAGCAAAGCAAGCGTATTTGTTTACGTATTTTTTACTGTGTACAATACTGTACAATTGTACAATATTGTACGATAGTACTGTACGTACCACCATGTAAATCAGCCCATACAATTAAATTTAATTCTCTTGCCCATTTACATGCTCGGACAAAATACTTCCATCCACCTGGTATAAATGGTTCATCATTATCATCTTCAGTAGTATTATCTTCTTCAGTTAGTCGTATCCAATATCCCATGGGTATACGTAAATGTGTTACACCATTTTTTTGTAGTGTTTCTAGGTCTTGATATGTTAAAAATGTATCCCAATGTCGTTCCATATATTTAGTGGCGGTATGAATTCCATGTATACTGTGAGAACGTAATACTTGTCCTAATGTATATTCATCAACCGGATAATCCATACCATGTTGATTAATACCTACACCTTTATTGTTACCAATACTACTATTTGTATGTATTACATGATAATCGGTGGGTGGTTTTGCTTTTACTGCTAATACAGGTTGACATTTAGAAGTTGTATCACAAAATAAATCATTATTATTACTTTCGTTATTATCTGTGCTGATAGTACTAGTTGTGCTATTGTCGTCATGATATTTCGGTGCACCAATTTGTCCTGGATACCAACATAAACTTCCTTCTAAATGACAGGTATTGATGGCAAATAAATACGGTGTGATAAATCGTTCTGCCATTAGCCATCCACCTATATTCACACCACGGATCCATTCTTTTTGTTTTACTTCTTCTTTGCCTTTTGACTTTGACTTTGGCTTTAGTTTTGTTCTTTCGATAACGTTACCATAATGATTTAATTTGAATTTTGATTTGAATTTGAATTTGTGATTTTGATTTGATTTTGATTTGATTTTGATTTGAATTTGAATTTGAATTTGAATTTGAATTTTGATTGATTCTTTTCTTTCCTTTCCTTTCCTTTCCTTTCCTTTCGAATTTCTTTTGCTGCTTGTCGCTATCCCTCAAACTCACTATCTCTCTTTCTTTCTTTCTATCTCTTCCTTTCTTTCTGTTTCTTTCTGCCTCTTTCTACTGTATGACAAAGATACTGATACTGGTGGTTGCTTGTTTTTCAAATCGAAAACGTCTTTCTTCAAATTATTATTATTACAAGAAAGAAAAGAGATTTCCGTTTATCATAAGTTCAAGTTATTAGTTATTGGCTGTCTTTCTGCTAACGTTACTAGTACCGGTACTGTCTCTTTGCTTCTGAAATTCACAAATCGAAGCGAAGTCTGAAGTGTGAAACGGAGTTGAATCGTTGCGATGACAAGGCAGGCAACAATTCATGCCATGACAGCCAACTTGAATGACGATAAAGCGTCTAGTACAGTACACTGTAACGTCGACCAATCAGGATTGTTACGATGATGAATAGGACTTGTTTTTAAAAATTCGAAACACGCACGCACGCACGCAAAATACATTAACACGGAAAAGTACAAGTACTTCAATCGTAACAATTTCCGTCTGCATGTCGTCACTCCTTTATTTTATGCAAAGATCTATTTTACTTATGCACGATTCGAAAACATCAACAGTATTGGGGGATCACAATTCAATCCAAACCAAAATAAAAATGTTTGTGAAATTCGATAAGCTACTTCGTCCAGCGTATCGGTTAAAAAACTAACACGCGCAAAGCACGCTAAAACCTTAAAATCTATTCATTCAATCGACAGGAAATTAAAAACATAAGACGATATGCTAGCATAAGAAATCACAAAAGCCAACAAGAATGAATCAATCCAGACCCAACTTACAGCACAACAGAACTTCTATCGATTAGATTCGATTCGACGACAGATGATAATATTTAATTCACAGTCATTACCTAACGTTACACACCAGTGAAACTAAACTAGAAGTAGTTATTTTGCTATTAGATCTCCTACCGACGCCTACGGTACTGAACAAAATGTTTTCCCAACGATATTATGTCCTACGTTTTGCTACTGCCTGTTGTCTCATGCTAGTAGTACATAATAAGTCGACGCACAGCTTCGTACCGGTAGTAGTACAACAAACATCAGGTCCATCATCTTATCCCACTACTACTAGACTCCTGATGGTATCGACGATGAGTAGTACTAGTATGCCAGAAGTGGTGGAAATCTCCGGATGCGATGATACACTGTGGAATAGCATCCCCTATGGTGCACAACGAGATTTAGAACGATTTTGTCGATTGGCAACGGACGAAAGTTATGAATTTGTACAAACAAAAGAATTTCCTATTTCACCCTTGGAATTAGCAAAGAATCGAGTTGACACAATGAAAGATATTAATCGCTTTGTGGTGAAAAAGAACAAGAAGAATGATGAGAACGATGATGATGATGATGCTGATGATGCTTCTCCTGTTGTTCCACCTTTTGAAGATTTGGCATGGAATAATGGTGTCAAATCGTGGGAATTAAATAATTTAGCAGAAAAAGAAATGGCACTAGCAAAAGTAAAAGCCGACAAGAAAGCCGCTATCAAAGAAGCTGCAAAGGTTGAGGCTGCTGCAAAATTGGCAAAAGAGGTAGAAGCAGAAGCAGATGCAGAGATGGCTGATGGTATGGAAAATGACGATGATGATGATGATGCATTCCAGTAATAAACAAAAGAATCAATTGATGTCGTGTCGTGTCGTGTCGTGTCCACCGTATTTGTATTTGAATTTACGAAGAAATGTAGTATATATGTATATATATATATATATATATATATATTATTATTTCAATAAAAGAAGGATAGTACAATGATTACGGATAATGATACATTATATCTAATTATTGTTATTAATTACTACTACTACTACTACTACTGCTATTACTGTAATACAATCAAATACAATCGACACAATATCTATCTACCTGTCATGTGTAGCCTTGATTATTTCAACGCTTCTTTTGGTGTTTTTCTATGATTGTGTGTAAATTCCGACAGTTTCGTCAATATGTGCTCAATGCATGGAGAAGATTTTTCATAAATGAAGACAATACAATTGTACTTCCATTCCATCCTACAATCTATTCTACTTCACGGAGAAGTAGCTTATTACTTCAATCGTAACAATTTCGGTCTGCATGTCACTCCTTTATATGAAACAAGAAAGATCTGTTTTAAGCACGTTTCGAAAATCTTCACATCATGCATGACGCACATCAACACAGCGCACGCGCAAAAACAACACAAACTTCTTGCCTTTAAACGCACGCGACATATTCATTGATAGATCACACATCGGATGACGTGACAGCAAAAAAGCAAGCGAAAAATTCAAAAATAGAAGAAGAATGAATGAATGAATCGACACCAATCATCATCGCAACTTTACACGCGGCGTATGTGAATCAATCCAGAATCAATCAATCATCGATACATACATGCATGATCATCTTCTTTTCTTCTTCGCGGTTTTGAAAGAAAATGGAATTGGAATGAGGAAATGTGCGTAAATCGAAGGTAAAATAAAAGGCAATTAAATCAAACCAGATCGAATCAAATCAGATCAAATCATACATTCATCATCCCACTAAAAAATAAGATTAATAATCAGTATTATATGGATCGCCCTTATCTTCGACGTCAACGTCAACGTCGTCGCGATGATGATGATGTCTCTGAGAAGATGAAAACTTGTTGTTCACGTATACTTTTTCATTATTTAGCAATGGCAGCTATTTATAATACCTTTAGAACCGTGGATGGATTTCATTCACCAACAACAACAATTGTTGTTGTTAGCAATAAAACAACAAATCGCAACAACAGGAACAGGAACAACAGGAACAGAATTAATATTCCAACGATGACGACAAGAATAAAACGAAATATGCCTTGTTCTTCTTCAACATCTTCGTCATCATCTCCTTCTTCTTCCTCCTCATGTTTACATGTTCTTTCTAATCCCAGTCGTCATCATCGGACGACCGACAATGACAACAATAAGATTGGTATCGTTGACAACTACCTATCAAATATCAACACAAATCCATTAATGATGGATTTGCCACCAACATCAGCAGAAGAAATGATGAACAATCAAAAGAACACCAACAACATTAAATATGGCAATAGGCCTCTGATAACAACAGCATCAATAGTACAACAACAACCACCAACATCAGCTGTCAAACCGTTGCCGCCGCTAGTAGATCCATCATTATTATTATCTATTGATGATGCTATTACATCTCATGAGGGGGCGGCTTTAATAAGTTCATTGTTTCGAAGTAGACAAAGAATAAATGGCGAGATATTATTTCCCTCTCCGTCGTCAATAATACGACCAACAACATCCACAACATCTTCTCGTTTGATAACAAAACTGAATAGTCCAAAACAATTGAAATTGAAATTAAAACGACGTACGACGACAACAATCCTAAAAGAATTATTCAAAAAAGAAAAGAAATCACCACCATTAGAATTAACAACAGTGGAAGAATTGGATCGTTATTGGCCAGAACATATTGATGATAATGATATTGGTCCATATACTGAACCAATTGATTATAATCGTTTACTGAAAGGTATATCTGTAAAGGGTGATACACAAATTATTGGTAGTAGTAATCATACTGATTTTATACATCCTGTATTAAAATTAATGTATGAAAGAAAGAAACTTCAAGAAGAAGAAAACGTTTCTTTTTCTTCTGAAAAAACAAAAACAGCAAACAATGAAAAGATTGCATTAGTTGTAGAAGGTGGTGGAATGAGAGGTTGTGTGAGTGCTGGGATGGTATGTGCAATACATTTTTTAGGTCTGGATGATACTATTGATATTGTATATGGTAGTTCAGCTGGTGCTGTTATTGCTGCCTATTTTGTATCCAAACAATTGCCATATTATGGTCCAGAAGTATATTATGATTCATTAACAACATTATCGTCATCATCAAGTTCATCAAGTTCAAGTTCAAGTACGTCATTATCGTCATCATCGAGTACAACATCGAGTAAAAAAAGAATAGCAACAAAACGAAAACAAAAATCAAGATCAAGATCGAGTAAACGTAATAGTAATAATGTGATTGATCAATATGAAAATAATTATTTTATGGATTATAAACGAATAACAAGATCAATGGGATTAGGATTATGTGATCCACGTTTGTTAAAGGATGTAATAAAACGACCAATACAGGGTAAGCCAATGATGAATTTACAATATATGTTTACAAATGTTATGCAGGATATTAAAAAAATTGACTTTGATACATTTAATAAAAGACAATCCATACAACCACTTAAGGTTGTATCAACTAGTTTAATAAGTGAACAACCTGTTGTGTTGTCTAAAGAAAATGGTCATTTCAATTCTATACAAGATTTATGTAATTCATTACATGCCAGTTGCTTATTACCAGGTATTGCTGGTCCAGTAATGAATGTATTAAAAGATCCTCCCACAAAAGATAATAATAATGAACAACAACAACCGCTACCAACGTTTGTATTACGGAATAATAATAATCAAAATAATGATAAAGTAATAATGATACAAAAAAAAATGAAAATATTAATCTATTATATGAGCCATTAGGTGATGCAATGTTTTCAGAACCAATCCCGTATGATATTGCAGAAAAGGATGGTAACGCAACACATATACTGGTCATCCGTTCATCACCAGATGGAACAAATTTAATTGCTTCTGATACAATCATTAAATGGATGGGTTCATTAATATATAAACGATACTTTTTAAAGAAAAACAATCTACCAAATATGTATCAACGATTACAAAAACAACAAAAACATCAACGTATATATGCAAAAATATATTAGAATTAAATGAATATGCATCATCATCACCACCAAAAGAATCAAAATCGGAATCAAATTCGAATTCGAATTCGAATTCGAATAGTAAACAAAAACCATCCGTAATGACAATAGCATTATCACCAAATACAACAGAAGTATCACATTTAGAAACATCAAGAGAAGGAATATTTACGGGTGTACGACAAGGATTTGCACGCGCATATGATGCTCTTGTTGAGATCCATTAAAGCGTGGTAATGGTGCTAAAATGGCACTACAATATTTTCCTGATGAAATATTAGATTATAATCCAAATGACATTAAGAATACTAACGATCCTGATTCTTCTCATTATTCAAATCAGCATTTGAGCTATATATTGAATCTACAGGTATCCAAACCAAAAACGTGGCAGCAACAGGAGGATGAAATCAAAAAATAAAAAGAAAAAAACAGAAACAACGACAAGTGAGTTCCGAAAGACTAAAACGTAGTATAATACGTTACTACGATCAGTGTACGAATAAACGATGATACACGATAAGTAAGTAAAAGAGAAAAGAATATACAATAGAGAAAAGAAAAACACTAGCTATCTGGCTAGCAATACAATACAATACAGTACTGATATCAATAGTGGTAATAAAATTATAACTTTCATATTAACTGATATATGTACCGTGCCGTAACTAGTAACTATTGCGTTGTGTCTAGAAGTTGGAGCTGTACTTGGTGACTCACTTGGACAAGAACTAGGTAAGGACTTGGAGCTATACTAGGGAAATATGATCCTCTAGGGACAAAAACTTGCGGCTTCTGCGGGCGTATCTTCTTGAATGATGTTGTCGCATTCTTCAATGCAGGAATCTTCCGTCAGGCACGCACCGGCTGCAAAAGCCATAGGAAGAACACTTGCAAGAGTTTTTGCCGGTGCAACTACCCGGCTGCAGAGGAGAAAGTAGATTTGGTTCCCCAACATGAACCCTCACCAGTACAAGAACCAGCACCGATGACACCACCAGCCTTGTAGCAGGAACCCTCGCCAGTACAAGAACCAGCAGCGATGCCACCAGTAGCCCTGTAGCAGGCTCCTTTCTTGGTGCAAGAATCGGCGCCGATGGAACCTTCAATCACTCCAACACAGGCATCCTCGCCAAGACACGAACGAGTCCCAACCAAGATGGCTAAACAATGGCAGTTTGTGCCTGGACCAACGCAACTTATGGCGCCAATACTAGCAGTAGTTCCAAGGTTTCTACAGGGGTCAGCACCATTGCACGCACCGGCTCCGATCGTGCCTGCCGACTCTCCACAGGGTGAGTCGCCAGAAAATAGGCCAACACAACTACCGGCCCCTATTGTTGCAACAGCACCAATACAAGCGTTTTCACCAAGGCAAGCATCTGCGCCAATAGCGGCAGCGGCAGCAGTTTGGCAGGCGTTTTCACCAAGACAAGAATTTGCGCCAATTGAAGCAGAAGGCATATGTTGGCAGGCGTTTTCACCAACACAGGCGTCGGCCCCAATGAGGCCATTCGAGAAGTCACAGGCATTTACACCAGTGCAACTATTTGCGCCAATAGTTGCAGTAGAGCAGAAGCAGGAATCATCTACTCCACAGGCACTGACACCAATAGTAGGAAGTCCGACACTATTGCATTCTAGAACATCAGCCTTATCAGCCTTGACTTCACTAGGTGGTCCACTCAGCGCTGAGCTTGGTGATGATGAAGGCTTGCTGCTTGGTGAATCGGAAGGACTTCTAGATGGCGACAAACTAGGTGAGGAACTCGGACCTCCACTTGGTGACGAACTTGGTGTTAAAGTCGGGCTAGAGGACGGTGAGGTAGTTGGAGTTGCGGTGGGAGTTGCAGAAGGCGAGGAAGTTGGACTCGTACTAGGTTTGGTACTGTCAGTAGGAGACTCGGATGGTGCAGAACTTGGGAAGTAACTTCCACTAGGAGCAGCTGATGGTTCTCCACATTCGACACTGACAGTTTCACAGGGAATTTCTACTCCGTATGCACAGAATTTGTAGTCACCACCCATTTCGGACAAATTATCAACATTACAGGCATCACATTGATCTGCTTCGAATTCTGCATCCATATACACGACGACAGTTACACTAGCAAATCCTTCAATACATTCACCTTTAACATCTTCAGAATCTCCAAAAATGACATTGCTCTTAATGATACAAGAATCCATACCGGCTTCGATGGCAAGGCCTGCTTCTTCTGGTATCCAATTTTGGGTAACAGTGAAGTCAACCGTATTGTTGGCAAAGTTTTGGTTGTTGATTACGATAGCATTCGCGGGCATTGGGATAGTTTCCATTTCATCTCCACCGGTTGTCATACAAACAGACTCGATAATCTTGGGCTCTGCAGGCATGTAACAATCGGTAGGCATCATAGACTGAGTTGGGTTGTTGGTAGGAGATTCAGAAGGAGAGGCACTTGGGCTGCTACTGGGTCCCCTACTTGGCAAGGAGCTCGGCAAAGTGAATGGAGATCCGCTAGGACTTGCACTAGGACCAGAAGTTGGACTAGATGAGGGTGCAGAGCTGGGAGAGCTCGTTGGACCACCAGATGGTGCCGCACTTGGACTAGAGGTCGGACCACCAGTTGGTGCAGCAGTAGGCAAATCACTTGGAGAAGCGCTGGGCGACAATGTAGGTTTGCTGCTTGGTGATTCAGAGGGATTGGCCGTTGGGCCTCCCGTTGGACTGGTAGACGGACTAGCACTGGGACTTGCAGATGGCGCTGGACTCTTTGTTGGGCTATCAGATGGAGCAGAACTAGGGAAATACGATCCGCTAGGGGCTTCACTAGGTGATCCACTTGGCGCTGAGCTTGGTGATGATGAAGGCTTGCTGCTTGGTGATACAGAAGGACTGCTAGATGGCAACAAGCTAGGTGAGGAACTCGGACCTCCGCTTGGACTTGCTGAAGGCACGTAACTTGGACCTCCACTTGGACCTGCAGAAGGTGAAGCACTTGGAGATCCGCTTGGAGATCCAGACAGTGAGGAACTGGGTCCACCACTTGGTACACCACTTGGTACACCACTAGGAGCAGAACTTGGAACAGAACTTGGTGAAGCGCTTGGACTCGAACTAGGAGAGGAACTTGGAATCGAAGTTGGAACTGTACTTGGTGACTCACTTGGACTAGAACTAGGTGAGGCACTTGGAGCATGACTATTTGTAGGCGTATTACTTGGAGCTGAACTAGGGAAATAGGATCCACTAGGAGCTTCACTAGGTGATTCACTCGGTGCTGAGCTTGGTGATGATGAAGGCTTGCTGCTTGGTGATATAGAAGGACTGCTAGATGGCAACAAACTAGGTGGGGAACTCGGACCTCTGCTTGGACTTGCTGAGGGCACGTAACTTGGACCTCCACTTGGACTTGCTGAAGGCATGTAACTTGGACCTCCACTTGGACTTGCAGAAGGTGAAGCACTTGGAGATCCACTTGGAGGTCCAGAAGGTGAGGAACTAGGTCCGCCACTTGGTACACCACTTGGTACACCACTGGGAGCAGAACTTGGTACACCACTTGGTACACCACTAGGAGCAGAACTTGAAATAGAACTTGGAACAGAACTTGGAACAGAACTAGGTGATGCGCTTGGACTCGAACTAGGAGAGGAACTTGGAATCAAAGTTGGAACTGTACTTGGTGACTCACTTGGACTAGCACTAGGTGAGGCACTTGGAGAATGACTATTTGTAGGTGTATTACTTGGAGCTGAACTAGGAAAATATGATCCGCTAGGGGCTTCACTAGGTGATTCACTCGGCGCTGGGCTTGGTGATGATGAAGGCTTGCTGCTTGGTGATACAGAAGGACTGCTAGATGGCAACAAGCTAGGCATGTAACTCGGACTTCTACTTGGACTTGCTGAGGGCATGTAACTTGGACCTCCACTTGGACTTGCAGAAGGTGAAGCACTTGGTGATCCGCTTGGAGATCCAGAAGGTGAGGAACTGGGTCCACCACTTGGTACACCACTAGGAGCAGAACTAGGTTCAACAGATGGGAATGTAGTGGGATAGAATGTAGGATACATTGTTGGAGGACCTGATGGAGATGCGGTTGGATTGGTGCTAGGAGCAGAGCTTGGACTCCAACTTTTTCTGATAGTTGGACTAAAAGTTGGACCTGTACTTGGCATGGCGCTTGGAACAGAAGTTGGTGATGCACTTGGACTCGAACTAGGAGAGGAACTTGGAATAGAAGTTGGAGCTGTACTTGGTGACTCACTTGAACTAGCACTAGGTGAGGCACTTGGAGCATGACTATTTGTAGGTGTATTACTTGGAGCTGAA
The DNA here is from genome assembly GCA_900095095.1 of Fragilariopsis cylindrus CCMP1102. Lineage (NCBI taxonomy): Eukaryota > Bacillariophyta > Bacillariophyceae > Bacillariales > Bacillariaceae > Fragilariopsis > Fragilariopsis cylindrus. The sequence goes on from FMBT01000616.1 coordinate 35,049, forward strand.
CTAGGAAAATATGATCCGCTAGGGGCTTCACTAGGTGATTCACTCGGCGCTGGGCTTGGTGATGATGAAGGCTTGCTGCTTGGTGATACAGAAGGACTGCAAGATGGCGACAAACTAGGCATGTAACTCGGACCTTTACTTGGTGATCCACTCGGCGCTGAGCTTGGTGATGATGAAGGCTTGCTGCTCGGTGATACAGAAGGACTGCTAGATGGCGACAAACTAGGCATGTAACTCGGACCTCCACTTGGACTTGCTGAAGGCATGTAACTTGCGCTAGGACTACAACTAGGAGAGGAACTTGGAGAAGAACTATTCGTAGTTGGCACAAAAAGCTCAATAAGTCTATCAGTAGGACTATGTGATGGCGTAGGAGTATTGCTTGGAGTGCCGCTTGGAGCTACACACGTACATTTGATCTCGAAGGTGTATTTGATTATTCCGTATCCTTGGGTGGAGTAATCTTCGTAAGGTGGTTTGGAACATTTGTCAATTTGAACGTCACCACCACTTGAAATTTCCTGTACCACAGAATCAGTATTGGATGCGAAATATATATCAACAATCGCAAAAGATTGAACGCCATCATATTCGAAGCAACCAGCTTCAATTTCAGGTGCATCGAGTTTGCATCCGGCAGTGAGTGGCATAGATACATAGTTAGGATCCAAAGCGTACTTGCCAACCTTTTTCATGTGTTTTATGTAGATATCTGTATGATTCGCAAAAGGATTATCTACCTTGAACTTGACAGTGTGAGCAGCATTGATAACATTTGGTTGTTCAAAGATGATACCATAAAGAATGGGTTCACCCTCTGGTGGAGATTCTCCCGATTGCTTAATCATTTTCACAACACCATGTGGGTTGGCTGGACAGGCGGATTCATTCGTTAATGTCTTGTAGGTTTCGTTGCAAGAGGTAGTAAAACGTTGTTGGTGGTGTTTCGTTGCCGATAACCTCGCGGTAATGACAATGGGCGCAACAAGCAACAAGCTGCCGAACGCAAAAGAAATCCTCATGATGATAGATAAAAATTTCAATTGCTACTAGATTATTGATGGTTGTTTTTCCACTAGGTTAGCATATGAATATAATTTGAAATAAAACAATAGTGGTGAGTGAAAACATTGCACAAATAATATACGGGTTGAAATATATACCAGAA
>FMBT01000617.1:0-35989 GCA_900095095.1 Fragilariopsis cylindrus CCMP1102
AACATCATTTACTTACACACTTACACATACAAGAAAGATCGGTTCCATACAAGATAATGAAATATTGTGTACTACTATAGTAGGAGAGGCAATTCAAAAATCAATCACATGTGCAAGCATAAAAATATTAGATAAAGCATTGGTCGAATAACTTTAAAAGCTCATCGAGGACATCAATGTGTGTATCCATTATCTAATTGAATAGTTAGTTTCGCTATTTTTGTCTTTCTATTAGTGGTTTTCTTGTCAGTCGTTCGTTGTATCATTCAATTAATTTTTTCTTGAATTTTTTTGCCGTGCTTCTTCGCACCTATCTGTCGGACGAGCTACCAAAATGGAATTAGATCAAATGTCTCACAAAATAAGCACTAGAATAACAATAACAGTAGTTGTAAATAAGTAAAATCAAATAGAATCAGTGCATCGCGGCAAGAGATGCCGCTTGCATTAAAGTAATGGATAGATAGTGGGGCAAGCCAAGTAGCTAGCAAAATCACTCGCACCAGTATTCGTACCTTGCTGCAAACGCATAACAAGACGGTACGCTCATAATCTGCGAATTTACACTGCTTGTTTACGGAAAACTTCAGCCCAAGGGATGGCTTCAGCTTTCCTTGTAAAACTTTATGCAACGACCTCAGTCTTCGACTTCGTTCGTTATCTTCAGTTTTAATGCAAGTACCCGGAAAGTACCATGTACTAGTGCGTTCATAGGAATCGTATCGAATCAATCGAAGCATCGAATCTCAGAGGCTCTACTGTAAATTGTATTCGCGATCAAAACAATCATTATCCATTCAATCGTTCGAATAGTTAAATGTTAAATGAATCTTCGAGATGGCATAGATAGAAAATTGAAAATAATAATCACACCTGTACATAGCAGTACGGACGATCTAGTTGTTACTGTATACGAAAATTTTGCATGCATTTACTGTATGCCGAGAATGATATGCGCGTGGAGCAGGGAACATGTTGTGAAGAACAGACTGTCTGTTACTCTAATGTAGTTTTCTATTGTACGACGTAGCAGCGTACAGTACATAATATATGACTAACCCGAATAACCGTCGTATCACGAAAATATCACTTAACAATTATCAATATTATGAGCGATGTTTGTATTTATGTTCCAAGACGAGACTGTCTGTTACTCAAATGTAGTTTTCTATCGTACTTGTACGACGTAGCATCGTAAAGTACATATGACTAACCCTTAATAACCGTCGTATTACGAAAATATCATTTAAGCAATTATTTATGTTCCAAGACGAGACTGTCTGTTACTCTAATGTAGTTTTCTATCGTACGACGTGGCACCATACAGTACATACGACTAACCCGAATAACCGTCGTATCACGAAAATATCATTTAAGCAATTATCAATACCGTGTATATTATGAGCGATGTTTGTCTTTATGTTCTGCAAGACGATCTTAAAATATTGCGTTAATCAACACGAAGAAGGGAGAATAAAGAAGGGAGAATAATGCAGAATCGAATCAGGTCAAAAAGGTTACGTTCTTTATTTTCAGTACGCGTGATTAACACATATAATTACTACCATAGATTGGACCGTCGTCATCGATTAATAAATGAGTCCAGGTAAGTTATTGTCGTTGGCGCTTATTTTAATTAATTTTAATTTTATCTTCAATGGGAATGAAAGAATGAAATTCTTTTTTCCTACGTCACTGATCGTGTTAAATTTACTTTCTACTTATTCCAAGTTATTGGCATCGCCCAGCATGTGTTATCACAAAAGTATCAGTCAAATACCGTAGAATTTTACTGCATATGCTTAATTACTTTTAATTTTATCTTGAATGGAAAAGAAAGGAAGGAAGAAATTCCTTTATTATTTACTATTTACTATTCCATCTTCATATCAATCCGGCATTGAAGGGGTGGTCAAGATGTTGCTCACAAATATTCACAAAACGTAAGTCAAGGAACATCAACACTGTCAGCAACTCTCAACAGAACCAGAATCACATCAATCCGCTATTGAATGGGGGGTCAAGGTATTGCTCACAATAATTTACAAAACATAAATCAAAGACCGTCAAGACTGTCAACTATCAACAGACCTAGAACCAACTATATATCAAAATGAATATGAAAAAGAAGGTACGATTTCAGGAACAGCCTACACTTAACTGGCAGTATAAAGCTGCTGTTGCGAAAGAGGTGAATCGTCTTTCGAAAATCCCAAGAGATCTCTTCTCGTTCTCTTCTACGCAAGACCATCGGTGGGATTATCCATCACAAGCCCGACCTTCATCACAAATAAAGCAAACGTCATCAAGCAGTACTTTATCAGATGATCTTCGACAAGTGTTACTTGGAGAAATTTCTGCTTCTTCTTCATCTCTTGGGGCGTCTTCTTCCGTAAGGATGGATGATAAAAGCAGTAAGAGCAACAGGAAAAACTACGGCCCTCCTTTGATTCCTCTTCGTCAGGAGAGTAAGGAGTCGCTACTCAAGGCAGTTGTGGGTGGGGAGAAGGGACCGTCTAAGTCATCATCGTCCCCTTCTTTTCCTACGGCAACTACTCCCTATAACAACATCTATAACACTAAGAGGAATCATAGTTTTTAAACTATTGAGACTTTATCACCGGATGATGTACCTCCCATGGTAGTTCTTCGCCGCAAGAGCTCCTTCAACAACTGAAGCAACAATAGATCAGCAATAGCCATTACTGCATGATTATTATATTATCAATCAACAAAAATACAACGAAAGTCCAATAAGCTACACTAGTTATTGATGCAAGTAAAATTTAATACCTAGGTATCGTAATGGTATTTTTAAACTATTATATAGTACAGTAAACCTACATTGTCTTTCTCAAGGTGAACGCTTAGAAATATTCTATTATATTATAGACTAGAAATATATTTCGCGAATTATTCGAGCGAATTTCTTCCGATGTTCGCCATCCTTCGATGAACAATGATACATTGCGTGGAATGTCATGCTGTAAGAAGTGGGAGGGGGAGATATTCGTCCGCTCGATCTCTCCCTGGAATTTGATACGGGACTCGACTCGACTGACTCGACTCGACTCAGGATTGATTGATTGATTTGGCTAGTAGTGCAGTATTGATCTAAAAGTTACTCCTCTTCTTCAGAGCTACTTGAGGGGGACATTCATTCGTTCGATCTCTCTTAAATTCAAGCACTCTCCCACATTGCATTTTACCAATACATTCGTTGGCAGTTATACCCACAATGTCGTATCCAAAGGCAAAACAGACGCATCAGAAGCATCGTCCTTCTTGTCGTCTCCAATGCTACCATCGAATGCGACCTTGGAAGAATTACCCCATGCATAATTGGACCAAATTAGCTAAGGGACCATCCTATGTATTTGAATAGAAAAAGACTATATCCATATAGTACACGGTACAATAATGCAACAGAAGACTAGTAAACATAAACACGAATGACTACAGTAGATATCAACAATATATTACTGTACTGTAGGTCAAGTAAAATACGTTCTAGATAGATCTTTATACTATATTGGAATGTATACTGTATATTAATTGCTAGTATGCATCCGTGCATCGTAAGTACTGTAACAATACAGTAGATATATTTCAATCATTGCATGGAACAAATTTCATGCCAAAGCATTCAGACGATGTAGTGCTATTGCTACCATCATTCCCGTTGATAGTGCCATGGGGATGAAGACTAAAGAGTTCCTGGCTGTTGTTGTGTTTACCATCAAGAGAATGGAATATGTATGTTCCACCGTTTTGTTTTATAGTAGTAGCTGAAGTTGAAGTTGAAGCTGAAGTAGAAGATGTAGTCTTACGAGTGATAGCCGAGTCAATAAAGGTCAAACTACGTTGCCGTGTATCGTTGTTGTTGCATTCGGTTATTTTTCTCTTCTTCTCATTATTGTTGCTATTTTCATTATGTGCATCAGTAGCCATATTGCTTTGATGTAATATTAATGCTTGCTGCTTATCTATATATTTTGTCCTTATTACCTCTCCTTGTTGTTGTTTCTTTGAGTATTGTTTACGAATTATAGGTTCAATTCTATTGAAAACTACTTTCTGATCATTTGTAATGCCATCAGGGTGAAGTAATACCCACCAACAATCAGACATATGACCGCATTGATGCCAATATAGGAAACGACTTTCATATTTATGTTGCATTTCATCCATTATTTCTGATACTAATTCTTTTCTTGTAGATGACTTACTATTTTCCATTTCATGAAGTTGTTTCACTTTAGATTCAATCAGATTATGTAATGTGATATTACCAGGATGACTTGTAAATGAAACACCCGGTTTAAAAAGAACATCATTGAGATATGGAGCTTCAGTAATAATAATATTACTGGCATTAGAATTTGTAGCAATCAGTTTTTCCTGATCTTCAATCATATTGCGTAATCTTAGCCATTGTCTTACGTATTTCAATTTTATTTTCCCAGTGTATGTTATCGGAATAAATTCTATTGGTATACCATAGTTTTGTAGTATATATCTATGTTCAATAGATGTACCAGCATGTAATTTTAATCGTGAACGTAGATCTGATCCCAATGCCATTATAATTAAACTTCTTCTTAATCTAGAAATGGGTGTATCGGGTGTACATATATGCATAGCACTCATCCGGACAGATAGTGTCCATTGATCGGATGGAAGTAAGGGTGCCTCAAGAGTCGGTTTTTGAGGAAAGGATGAATCAAACATACTTATAAGAACAGCTCCCTTGCGTTGTGTATCAATGTCATTCCCAATAACCCAACTTGTATACATCATCATTTTAAGTAATACCCGTGTAGATATTGTATACCAACCTTCATCGTATGGGATAATACATAGAATCCGCCGGCCGGTACCAAATGCTCTAACAGGCATTAGTTGTACATATCCCTTACGGAACACTTTTTGTTCATTCGATGTAAAATCTGCTGATAAACGTATAGGTCTTTCTAGTACAACTGAACCAAATAAGTCGTATGCTTTGTCTAACCATTTTAACATTCGAATTGCAGATTTTTGAACATCAAATAATTCAGATCTTACAAAACGTAGTCTAAATTCTTTTGAATTCACAAATGTACGTCTCTTTACAGTAAGTTGACTAAGTAGGTATGCAGTCTTTCCAGTGTCTGGAATTTTACTATCAATTTCAATTTGTAATTCATGAATTGATTGTTCGATTAATATTTGTGTCTCATCAATTGCTAAACATTTCACAGAATGTATTTCATCTTTTTGTGTTATTGGTCGGTCGTGTCGTTTATTCATTTTGTATATTATTGTGTTATGATGGTAGGAGATTTTAAAAAGGAAAATGATCGTAAATGATTAACGTTAGCTGGAGCTCTAATAAAACTGTATTATACATTACGGATATGCATAAATAACCGAGATTCAATTCTATAAATATAGATCGAGGTTGCAGTAATACGTAGTGTACGGCATTATCTTTATAGTGTATAGTTGAGATTGATCAGCACTTACCTTGATAATCGTTACGATCTTTAAGACTTAATTGATTTAATTCTTTTGTTAGTAAAATTTCGCTTTCTATTTCTTCTTCAATTTCCGTTTCCGTTCTTGTTAGCTTCATGATAATAATATTATTACTTTATTACTACGATATGGGGATGAGATGAGATTGGGCCTTGTTTTGATTGACAATCAAACAAAAAATACAGTACCGTATAGTATTATCCACCCTTGTAGTTATCCTACAATATTCGAGAGTACCGTTCGCTCTTATTTTCTAACCTTCCAGTTCCAATGTACGACGCCCCTAGATAATCATTTTTCTCTCCTGCCAATTAATCAACTACCGTATCGGCCCTATTGATATTTAATTTTGTTATTCACCGCATCATCATGTTTTGACTTGGTCCTCTCTCTTTTCAATCGACAACCTTCGTTCGCCCAAGCGCTACTAGTAATAGCGCCGACGAACAGTATCTCGGTGTGGTATAGTGCGCATCTGTTCTATTTTTTATTCATTACATTATTTTGAGTGATACAATTAATTGTTCTAGTCCTATATTCGCGGGTACGGTATCTGTTAAAGTGAGAGGAAGGAACAATCCTTGTTGATTCGGCTATATTATGTACATTGATATTTTTAGGGATTTTAAAAATCGTTTGTTATGGTAACTTACTGTGAGTTCTGCATGCATGATATAAATTATAATATTATATTATAATATTATTATTATAATTTAATTTAATATATAACTAGTGGGGGTCATTCGGCTATTGGGGGGTACTTAAGCTCTCAATTGCTATCGAAACTTTCGTGAGAGGGCATATTACTAGTACTGAAAGGTTTATCCCTATGACTGTTGGTAGTTGAGTCTTCGGGCATGCTATTGTCCTTGCTCTTTGTTGGTACTAGAATTTGGCCCAGACTTGGGTCTGCACGTCGCTGCGGCTCTGCCCGTCGCAAGCCAACCCAGTATTTTGCAGGATTTTAAACAACAGGAAGAGCATTTTATGCGCAAGCATCAGGATGAGTGGATCCACCATTCAACGTAAGCAACGACGAAACGCATGTTCGTTGAGAAAAAAATCGTACTACTGTACAGTTCCACAGTGCATAGATTCCATTGGCCATTTTTGAACTAAATTAAGTAAAACTTTTACTGTTATTATATCATCAATATTGGCAAGATGACCAGTCTCCATCCAATCCTTCTTCAAGTGGGCAGTAGCCTCTGTCATAATCTTTTAGAGCCTTCCGAAATGACGGTAGTTTATTCTCCATCATCTTAGATTCCTCAACAGGGCGGCTATCGAATAAAGAGGTATCATATAAGTGCATGAATGGAACAGACGGTACGTTGAGACCTTGATGCAGATTTGTGTTTTTTCTGCTATCGGCACTTGAATGAATTTGGTGTTTGGATGATTTTTAGCTATTTTTTTGATATGGGGTTTGACAGGCTTACAAGCTCTACACCAGGGTGCATACCATCTGATGATCGTCACTAGCAGCGCTCTTATCCAATATGTACTTAAAGTCATCTAAATTATGAATTATACTGGTACTAATGATCTAGTAGAGGATGTGGACGAGTGTTGTCTTTCTTTGAATGTTTTTCGTTGTTGTTTTAATCGTTCACGTATCCAAGATACAAATGGTACAGGTGCTGTTGTTTCTTCGTGAATAGGCGAGTAGGCATAAAAATGTGGACTCCAATTTTTTCGAACGTTTGAGTGTAACGGCTGGAATGAAGTGCAAAGTAAAAATGCCATGCTGTTAAAATGTGATATTGTGAACAAAAGTACTGATAGTGCTGAGATAATATTTATTTGTTGAGTCATATTCAATTAGTTCTTCGTTTGGTTGGAAAGAGTATACTGTCGTTGTTGTCGTTTATCTTATTCTATGCTATGCTATGTTATGTTATGGTATCTTATTTTATCTTATGATGAAGGATACACTATCCGGAAAGATTTTTCAAAAGGTGGCTTTGTAAAATCGCCCAGGCGAAGTTGAAAAATTACCCTTATTACGAGACGTACATAATGATGACAGGAAAATCTCAGTATAATCACTCCAAAGAGCGGCCTCAACTGTGCCGTGGACTGGGACTGATTCACTGTGGAGTCACGAGTACTACTCGTGACAAAGCAATACAAATACTAATAGCTCACAATTACATTCTATTGCAATACCAACGACCTATCTATCTATCCTACTATGTAGTCTAGAAGTAGGCATGGCATGATTTTAAAATCCGCTATAAGCTGTTATAAGAGCAAACTAAGGTTTGAGCATGAAAGCACAGGTTTCGGAATGAAACAGTTTTCGATAGAGGTGCTTGTACTCTTGTTAACGCTAGGATGAAAATAACGACCGATTGATATTCTATTTTCTAGAAATAATGAATACTTCAACAACTGGAAGACTGCCAAGCGCAGCCGAAGACAACCTAAGGGTACAACGTCTTACGACAACAAACTAATGTACAACGAGACTAAGGTCCACACTGAAGTACTGCCATGGTTACAACACCAGAGTACGAAAAAACGACACATAAGTTCAACTCTAACTTCACATAAACTGTTCGTGATTAGCTATCACGACTGACCTATGTGCAAGCGACGAGTGAACGCGTGCACTTTGCAATTGGATGGACACAAATCAATATTCAAAAATATTTACTATGACTCAAAAATGTAACAACATGTTACGAGGCATATACAATGCAAGCTCACCGGACGAGACAGTGCGTCACCAGTCTTAAATAAAGACACAAATCGAATGTGAGTATGAAAAATACACACACGAAACATTGCATGTAACACTAAAGTTGCGAGAGGAATCAACGCCAATTCCATATTACATACGAATATGTATGGAGGAAAAGAGCAATAAAGTGAAGCCAACGCATGTGCTGAAACACTTCAGTATCCACCCATCGCTAATAATCGACTCAAAGAGCGATAAAGAGAGATAGTAATGGATGGCACATGCTGGTATTCAAATGAAATATTAACCGGAGAAGACATTCAACGGTACAATCATTCCCACAACAAACAGCAACAACCACTGCAACACGATAACAGCCCAAGATTACACTTGTGTTAAGAAAAACAACAGTTCAACTCGTACGATGAAAGTCAAGTTTACAGACACCACCAAGCACAACACCAAGTACAAAGGCTTACGTCCTTTTACCCATGGTAGACGCGTGTGGAAGGATGATGCAGCGACTGAAAAGATTAAGTATGAGAACGCTGTTGGAGGCGTGTTATTTGATGAAAAACTACTTGTATTAGAAGGAAATGAACTTCCTGAACTCTTTGTGATTTGGAAGATTGCTTTTATGAATCGCATCTATAACCATTCGTCACTGTCATGGGATTCTAAGATAACAGTACTCACTCGTATCTGCCGCAACGAAGCGCTAGCAGTAGTTAATAACACACTTTCAAAGTGTCGAGACGGAGCAACTGTACACTTCGAAAAGATCAGTATTAAAGCAAGAGTCGATGCTCTTGACACTGATTCACCTGATGATTCAGATGACGACGCTGAGTTCCAAGCTTACGCAGTAAGTGAACAGTACAAGAAGATATCATCAATGAAATACTGTATCATCTCTCTCTAAAGATATTTGGAAGTGATCATGCAGGAAAAAGTGCATATATTCAACTAAGAAGAACGATTCATCAGTTCAAAGTTGATTTGAACTTTGGTATTAGGAAATGGGCTGAACGACTCGAAGACTTCCAAAGTTATCTCCCACACTGCCCATGGAATGCAGGCGAGAGACGAGGACAGCTACCTAAACCCTTTACAGAGTTTGAAATGCGAGAGATATTAGAACACAACCTTGTGTTCGAACAACTAATGGAACTGTACAATATGGATTGGTCTGTACAAGACCAACCGTATAAAGAAACTATCACGAAGTTAGAAGGCTTAGAAGCAACAATCATTCGTGAAAAGTTAATGCAGAAGCGAGTAGCAGCATTAGAAGGTGGTGACAGCAGTGGCAGAGCCAACAACAAAAAGCGGAAAGCTTACAATGGAGGCGACTCAAATGACTCTTCACAGAGTAACAATGCCAACAGTGGACAATGCCCACACTGCAAAAAACGCCACAAGGGGGTATGCCGGTTCAAACCTTCAGGTACGGACGACGCATCCTCCACAACAAAAACCTCGAAGTTCAATAAACCACAGCGACAATATATCAATCAATTGATTGAAGCTGCAGTTAAGAAAACTAGAGGTGAATCACATGTAGTGGAATCTGATGAGGACGATGAAAACAATTGGTCAAAGAACATGACACCAGGAGAACACATGTTTGTTCTCAGTGCAGCTCAACATGATCAAGGAACCGATTCACCAGATATCGACATTGATGAAGATGATTTAAGACAGTTTAAGAAAAACTACAAAACTGTTCAAAAGAAATTAAAGAAATCACGAAAGTGAAGTAAACTGGACACAAACTCTGATACAACAAAGCGATTAGGGAGGAAAGTCATGAGACAATGGCGCCCTCCGGACGCACTTAATAATAAGCAAAACATGCAAACCAATAACGGACGCAGTGTTAACAGACTATTAAAAAGTGAACGCCGGTATTCAGAGATATGTGTCCAGGTGGTAATGAGTAATGGAAGAGGTATGATGCTACGAGCACTACTCGATTCAGGCTGCTCTAAATCCATCATATTAAAGAAGTTTACAGAAAGGAAACGACGAATCGAACTGAAAGATAAAGATAAAGTAGAATATGCAACCTATGGTGGTAAATTCCAATCTACATCAACAGCGAGCGTGGGTTTCAAGTTGATTGAGTTTGCTAACAAGCAAACAATCAATTACAAATTCCAGGTGGATGATTTACAATCAGCCAACCAGGCAAGATACGATATGATCATTGGATCAGATCTATTAAATGAATTAGGAATCAACATACGATACAGTAACAACTGTATCGAATGGGAGGAAGATACGATTCCAATGAAATTACTTGGAGAGTTACAGGATAAAGTCACATGTGAAATGATTTACAACATGCACACAGACAGTCCTATCCTCAAAGAGCACGAAGAGAGACAAGCAGCTATATTAGATGCTAACTACTCGAAAGTGGATATTGACAACATGGTAAATGAACTCGATATCAAGGAAGAAAGCAAAGTGAAGCTCAAACAGACGCTCAAGAAATTCCCTACTCTGTTTGGGGGTGGTCTTGGACGTCTTGATATTCCTCCAGTATCAATTGAGTTAAAGAAGGACGCGAAGCCATTTCAAGGAAGATATTATAATATTCCAAAGGCATTCGAAGAATCTACAAGAAAAGAAGTCAATAGGATGTGTGAGATAGATGTCTGACGCAAACTAACTTATGACGATGACTCTCCATGGGCAGCACCATCCTTTGCTCAAATAAAGAAGACTGGGGATGTAAGGATACTAACGGACTTCCGCAAGATGAATCTTGCTATTGAAAGGAAGCCTTTTCCATTGCCTAGGATTGGAGAGTCTATTCAAAAGATTGAAAAGTTCAAATCAGCAACGGCGTTGGATCTATCTCAAGGATATTATTCAATACCAGTTGACGAAAAGACACAAAAGATATGTACAACAGTACTGCCTTGGGGCAAGTATGCATATAAGAGGCTAGCTATGGGAATAGCATGTGCCCCAGATATATTTCAATCAATAATGATGGAAATACTTGGTGATTTAGATTACGTATTAGTATATATTGATGATATATTAATAATTCAACGAGAGCATGAGACTGAAGAAGACCACCTTAGAAAAGTGGAAACAGTACTACATCGATTGCAGAAGAAAGGATTTAGAGCAAACTTGCGCAAATCCTTCTTCATGCAAAAGCAAGTTGAATATTTAGGTTGGCTGTTAACCACAAACTGTACTAAAGTCAAAGTGCGGTAAAGGACAGTAGAGTGCTCTTTGTCTACATAATATAATGATAAACGTCGGTCAAGAGTAAAACCATTGCAATTGTCATAAAAATACATCAGACCAAGAAATGAAAATATCAACCAGCTTTTGAATAGTATGAGCCTTACTTTATCTACTACTTCGACATCCTTAATCTCTAATGTCACTGGCATTAACCCGTACCAAGCAATCCGAATAGTAGTCCGTCGGCCATCTACAAAGATGATCGAAATCTTTTCATGGACAGATTCAGCAATTGTGGTGAAAGAAGAAGTTGGTTGTCCAAATGGACAATTGTCGTCCAACCACGATAAAATTGACAATGCTAACAATGAAAAGGGACCAGACTTAGTAGTCCGTCGAGCATCTATTCTTTTCTCATGTAGCGATCATTATTCAAGAATAAAAATGAGTATAAAAAACACAATACAACTTTAATATGAAACGAATAACTTTTACTTTGCTATATAATATATATTTTTATTCTTCGTACCAGATTGTTTAGGACTTTTTATAATACTCAAATGCTTTCGTCCTGATCATTACATCAAGTTATACCTATGTCCGCACTATATCTATTCCATTCTAATAAATAATTGACCGACGCGAATTCTACTAGCTAGCTATAGCGTAGAGTAGTAACACCAAGAAATATACGTTTACAAACTGAAAAAGCATCATATTTATTTATAGTTATATCGTCACGAAGACCTTTTTATTCGTTCACTTCACGAAATTTTTTTATTAAGGGAACAGTTCAGCAGGTCCACGAAGACGACAGTCAAATTTCGAATCTGCTCCACAATTACACTGCCATCGTTTACCAATATTGTTACTCGATTCACTTTTGATGGCATATGTACAGCTACTCCAAGCTTTGGATCCTTTCGTTCTTTTACTACCTTCGCAAGGGTCGTCTTGTTGTGGGGGCATCTTTGAACAAAATTCGGTTTCAGTAGGATTAGGTTTAATAATGTAACCCAAATCTTCTTGAGCTGCACGATGGTATCTTTCGCCTCGAAGGATACGCTTACGTGCATCAACATCATGCAAATGGAAAGTCGAGGCTAGTAAGACGACAAGAGTGATGGATAGGAGGCTGTTGATTCTGGAGATCATTATTGCAATTTTCGTTGTTGTTATGTTGTTGTTGTTGTTGTTGAATATTTGATATTGTTAGTTTCTTCGAAGTTTCTTTTTGTAAGAATGTTGAGAGTTTGCTTCTGATTACCACTACTTCGCGTCGAATCCAATGCTGTACTTTAAACGTAAACATAATAGCGACGTGACCTGAAAATAAACAATCGCGTATTGTTTGCGCGCACAAAATGCTTTGCGAAGTGACCGAAGAAAAGAGTACGACCACCGTCAGTCGTGCTTTGTTTTCTAATTAATTTATTCCCTGATTTTTCCCATTTTCGCTACGACTCAATAATTAGTGCGGGACTGGATTAGAATGTCTAGTCAGTCGATGAAAAAAAAAAACGAAAAATATATAATATCGGAGTATGATACATAATATATATATATATTACTCCAGAGTATGATCATAATAATTATTCATGCTTCGTTTCAAAAATTCTCCCGATATGCTTGAACGACACGATTTTTTCTAAAATAGATAAAGACCAGAATATTATTCGATTTTTTTCACAGGTATTATTATTATGACATATATTAAGATATTGAAGGGAAACGATCGGGTATACGTTGTGTATAGATGATACTATGGTTTCTCGATGGGATCTCTTCAGCTACAAAGGGCCATCACATCAATCGTCTTTGTCTATAAACAAACTGTTCTAATGATAACATCAAGTAATAAAGCAACAATAATCCATATTGATGAGACAGCGCCAAAAACAGCAGTAATGTAACAGCAATTAAAAACAACATCAACCTACTATAAGTCAGAGTCACTTCTTGGTATAAACATCTATTCTAGGGGTCTACTACTAGTAGAACTGAATCATGTATTTGGTACACAGTTATGATGTTGTGATAATCAAACAAAGCAAAAAAGTACAGCAGAACCATATAATGCTACATATTGTACTACATTGTTATAAAGGTAAAAGAATAGCTTGTATAGCTAGAACTAATAGTATTGCATTATATATTATATATCCTGTCCTTTTTCTGTGGTACAGTAGTAATATTTATTGGTGTTGATTTATCGTGCAATAGTGCGCGTACTACAGGCTACTAATGCACTGAGTTGCGGTCTAGGCATAGTTGCAGTATGGTAGCGTTGCTCACAACCCAAAATAACGACGATAAAAATCACATTGCACGTAAGACTTTTTGCGTGAATAATGATCTCATTTCTTATTATGTAAAAATGGTCAAAATTGTGGAAGTCACTGACATTTAGTACTAGTCCTTGATAACGATGTTTTTCTTGCCTTGCTATGTTTTACTTCTTCTTGTTGCATTCTCTGTATACTGTAACGTTATTTCAAGTAGTATGAACAAAGTACAGTATGACACTGTACTGTAATACCGAACCTTCTTTTACGCACTGTGCAAGTCTACTTGATTCTCTATTTCTTTATTCTCAATTAGGGTATTCAATAAGTACGTACGTACAGTAGTAATTCAAAATCATGTCAAGAATTAAAATTTTCATAATGCAAAAACATTCTATTTAACGAAATAATGTATCTACTTTAAGTCGCACTGATCTGATTAATTATTAATATTTTTACCTTATCAACGCAAATGCTTATGTTACACGCGAGCCTCGAGACATAGTACTGTATTATAGTCAGAGAACTCATCAATAAGTAAAATTAATTAAGATCATTAATTAATATTTAAATACGTTATTGTTTGATTAAAACACTTCTTCCTTCTTATTGATCTCCACAACAGCAGTACGACGTAATCAGAATACAATCAATATGCGACTGTACTAACAGACAGATAATGATTAATGAAAAAATCCTTTAAATCGTTAATCATTATCGATTTGATTAACTACTTAAGGTACAGAATACGTTAAAGATAGTACCTAAAACACTACAGATTAGTGCAATAGCACTATGCCACTTTAACTCGTATGCGTTAGACCCCTTCGCGATTGAAGCGCTTTGTAGAAGAATTACTTATTTACCTCCTTACTTGTACTTGCAGCATATTGCTATTGTACTTCAAAGAATTACTACACAATACAAGACAACACAAGACAACACACGAACGAACGAACGAACGAACGATAATAGTATCAATATGGATTATAAGAAAAAAGAAAACCATAGTGGAAACAATCATCATCTACTAGCCGCATCAACAGCGGCGTATAATAAGATGATGGCTGCTAATAATAATGCTATTAATAATAATAATAATAATAATAATAATGCTTCGCTATCAACTGAAATAGTCCCATCATCGTCGTTATCATTATTGTCATCATCATTATCTCACCACCAGCATAATAATAATAATAATAATCAGCGTAGTAGCAGTGGCGGAGTAGCAGGACAATTATTATACGAGAACAATAATAAACAACAACAACAACAACAACAACCATCGTCGACTGCAACTAACAATCTGACCGTTTCAGCTATGGCAGCAACAGCGACAGCATCGTTAGCATCATTAGCTGCTTCATCGTCACGAACGTCGTCGCAAGCACCAGTAATAGGACAAAGAGGAATAGGAGGAGGTAATATTGGTAATATTGGTAGTATTGGTACTGAGAATAATGTAGAAGTAGAGCTGGGAATAAAACAGCAACAACAAAATGGACAACAACAGCAACCACAACTATCAAATGCATCACAAGCATTAATGTTAGATACATTTATGAATCAAAATACTATTCTTTGGAAACGTATCAAAGATAATGAACAAATTAAAAGAAATTGTCAAGAACAGAATAAGAAACTGTACGTACTACTGTTGCATGTAATACCATTTGAATTGTCTCCTCGTTTGTGTTATTAAAAAAAATCGTGCATTCTATTCCAATTCTATGACATAATTACGTTATTCACACATTTACTTCATTCTCTTTTCTGATTTCACACCGTCTCTCGTATTTGCGTATTATCTATTATCTATTATATAATATATATTATATTACTTGTATAGTGAAATTTTAGTACAACAATCATCAACAGTAATAGCAAATCAACAACGTCAAATTAATGAATTGAATCAAAAATTGTTTTCAAAAGATAAAGAAAAAAATGATTTAATTGAACAAATTGGTAATCAATATTTACAAGTCCAAAAGGATCATGAAATTGAAATACAGGTATTAAAAGACCAGATACAACTACAACATATACTTAAGAATGGTAATACACGCAATGTTAATAATAATATTACTAGTAATAGTAATAGTGACGAAGATATTAAACAACAATTAGACGTTGTTTCGTCAACATCATTATTATTGATTAAGCAACATCAGCAACAACAAAAACGTACTTGTAATGATAATCAAGATCACAACAAACATATTAGTAATAATAATATTATCAATAGTAATAATAAACGACAACTACGTCCAAGTCCAAGTCCAAATCAACGTCGTCAACTTCCATTTGAACAAAAAGTAGTAGACACTAACCAGCAGCTGTTGGTCAATAATGATAATAATTATAATTATAAACCGAAGAAAATAATGAAAATGAAAGAAGATACTGATGATAATAAAAAAGATGTTGTTAATGTTGATTCTGTTGACTATAATAGTGGTAGTGATGGTGATGATGATGATGGGTCTATAGTTTTTTAAAAATGATATTATGCATGCACGATGGACGCACGCACAAGACAAGAAAAGTCACTCAGCTCGTTCTACAAGTACCTGTATACGGTACATTCTTTATTACACAAATTCTGAAATACTGCATATTATTAATACATACATACATGATATTTTCAAAGAAAAAACTCTCTAGCCTTTCTGCTTTTCATATTGTTATATATCTTTCTTAGTTTATTTTTTGAATTCTACTGGTATAATAGAATATAATACGTACGCTGTGAAAAAGTAGAAGTACTGTACATCCTTTTGCTAACTATCTAGTAGAGTGGATTAGCTTCTTGCTAGCCAAAGTGATGAAACTTCTACAATTATTTGGCCTTGGATATGAAAGGATTTATTGATTTAGTTGGGGTTGCAAATGGAGGAGGTATGCCATAGGGAATAGTAATGAAAATGAGATTAATGAAATTGCATCCTATTTATTACGTGATGCAGGTAAATTCCCAAGTGATTATAATGCAACAGCAAATGATCAAGATTGGAATTTAACATATACATCATAATAGAATAAAGCAAAAAAAACAGACATCACCTTTTCTTTTTTTCAATCTCAAATCAAAATGTGTTACTATTACTATTTTTATTATTATTATTACTATCATAATAGTAACCATAATTTTTGTCGAATCCTTTGTCACCCAACATCAGGTAGCCAATAGGTATATCATGTAAGCCAATAGGTGTCGACCAAGTGATTGATTCCTCTGAAAGCCGAACCCCCGGTCTTGCTACTTGACTGGCAAATATTAGCAGCACGGCTTGCGCCTTTAGCTATTATAGTTCGAGTTGTTATTGGTCGGTCTAGCACAGTATCTGCTGTAGCTACCGGTAATACCGTCATTAAAATGAATGATGATGATCAATGTAGTTTTCAATGGCGTATAATTCAGTCGTGCATTTTGTTTCTTTCACTTGTGTTTCAACGCTACTCAGTTAATTTTACCACGATTGACACTGCTGAGCATTCAAGAAAACGCTTTTCGTCACTCGCGGTGATAAAAATTCCATGCAGTAGTTATTTTTCTGTAGTTACCAACTCTCACAAAATAAAAAAAAACTCACAAAATAAGATAAGTGTATCCAGTACAAAAACAGAAAACACAATGATGATGACCTCAACATACTCTACCGCCGCCTTTACCACAAACGAAGATCTGATTGATTTCGGTGTAACAGCAAACAACAATCACTACCAGCAAGCTACTACAACTGACTTGATCTTACTCGATGATGATATTATGACGTTCGCAACTACTCCTTCTCAAACATCCACAGCCATGATGGTGGAAGAAGCTATCACTCATCCCAGAGATAACAAAGTATTGGAGGAACGTGATGATCTATTTGTAAATAGCCTTCCGGCAGAAATTATTGAAGAACAAAGACGCATTTATGCTGAGATTGAAAGACGGAACAATCGTTCACAAACTACAAGTAATAATGATAATGATAGCAACATTGTGCTATACAGTCCAACAAATTATCAACAACAGTTTGAGAACAAATTTACTAGCCTACCCGACAATGATGCTACCTCCAATTCATTACCAGCAGAAGTCCATCCAAGAAAAAATCAAATGAAGGAAGCTCGCAAAGTTAAAACTGCAGCATCTGCAACAACTGGTGCTGTTGTGGGGGGGCTCATGTTCGGTCCATTTTGGGCCAGTAGGTGCTGTAGCCGGCGCCGCAGTTGCAGGGTATGGAGGCAAAGTCATTGCACGACACGGTGAACGAAAACAACAAATAAAGTGGGACAAAAAGAATTTCAATGAATACACTACTCAAGGGATTGCAGCTGTACAGAGTGAAGATGTATCGTTTGCATAAATAAGATAATTAAAAAAAAATAAGGTTTAAGCTGTATCTAAGAAAAAGACAACAGTCCAATTACACGACAAGGTATCGTTTACGGTAGTAGTTGTTGTTGTTGTTGTTGTTGTTTGCGGTTCTACTGCAGAGCTGAACTAAATCTAGTTTTTCAATTCCTATGGTTCATTCATTTTATCTTGTTATTTAGAATTTCGTAAGCACGGGGAAGGTTCTGTATTAGCCTAATTTTTGTCCAACATGTAAATTTAGTAGAACAATAAATGCTATAATGAGCACTACATGTACCGTAGAGACTACCCTCACGCTTTCTTGAATACAATTGGTACCTGACCTTGCCTACTAGAGCTGATCAATATGTTGTAAATATAAGCGTGCCATTAATATTAGTTGCAAAGCATTAACGAAATACATCACAAGGCAAGCAACCACCGGCGCCTATTCTACAACATTGGATAATATGTGGTTCTAACGCTAATAGCTAAAGTAAGATTTAAATGTTGTTTAGTTTCGTGTTGTTCATTAATTATATAATTACTTCCCTTTTTTTCCGTGTGCTTGCGTTACATTATTTTGTCTTTTTTTTCCTTCTTTTTCTTTTTTTGTTTTCTTTTTTGCTGAAGAAAATACGACATTCTTCCCCCTTGTTCATTTTAGCACACCCAAGTCGTTTTGTACTACCAAAATACGGATGATAGACAATATCGGAATCGGATGCACAGATAAGTGCCATTTTCGATGCTTTAATCAAAGCTTTCTTATCAGGTGCAATCCGTTCAAAGAATGCCTTTGTAATAGTTTGTTCATTCCACGAGTTACCAGTAGTTTTGTGATCGTACACCATACACACATCCTTTACATGTCCTGCCAATAATGATGTCGCCACGTAAGAACAAGATAACGAAAACATGTACGATATGTTAGGGGATGGGCTTGGATGTTGGTATAAAACGCTTATTCTTTTCTTAGTTGTTTCTTTGAGTTGTTCTAATAAATCGTTCAAGGTTTCGTTACTGTAGTCGAAAAACGACATCCATATTGTTTTTTTTTTGCTTTGCTTTAAATCAATACATGCGTTGAACAAACTTCTTCTGTCTGTATCTAAACATAAACATATTTCATTCGAATTGATTTCTGTTGCTGCTGTACCACAACCCAGAGACACAAAAATTCGATTCTTGGACGCGTTATTGTTGCATATTCTTTTCATCGTTGTACATATGTCTATTATTGAAGGACTGGCATGTTCCATCCGATTTCTTAAAACACTATTGCCGATACTGATCATGTTGTTGCATGAATTCGGATCAATCGGTTGTGGAATGTATTCGGAATTAGATGGTATCGATTGGTTCTTACTACCTTCTTTCTTGTTGTCATCATCATCGTTCCTATTGTTGATTGCGGCAACTTTGTTATTATTGATCGATATGTTGTATGTTTCATGCTTGATATTGTCGTCCTCGTTCTCATTCTTGGTTGTGATGATCTTCTTCTGAGGAATCATCCTACTATTACTTGAATTTTTTGTCCCTTCATCTTTCTT
This sequence comes from Fragilariopsis cylindrus CCMP1102, assembly GCA_900095095.1. Lineage (NCBI taxonomy): Eukaryota > Bacillariophyta > Bacillariophyceae > Bacillariales > Bacillariaceae > Fragilariopsis > Fragilariopsis cylindrus. The sequence continues at coordinate 19,615 of FMBT01000617.1, forward strand.
TGTTGCTGCAGCTGCAGCTGCGACACGCCCAAACGACAACGACGACGATTGTTTGTTTCCATCGTTACCATCGTTTTTACTATCGTCGTGGTGGTGGTCAGCGATAGCGTTACCATTATCATTATTTGGGGCCATAATTATTCTCTTCTTTTTCTTCGTGTTGTTCTTTCCCTTCTCTTTTTCTTTTCCATTCATTATTCCTGCAGCAGTATTAGCGCGGTTATTTTTATGCATCCTTCGTTCAACTGCTTCGTCATCACTGGAATCGTAGTATTCCTCTTCTTCCTCCTCCTCCTCCTCCTCCTCCTCCTCCTCCTCCTCCTCCTCCTCCTCCTCCTCCTCCTCCTCCTCCATGTTGTTGTTGTTGTTGTTGCTGCTATTGTTGCTGCTATTATTGGTGATACAGTTATCATTATTTTCATCTTTGACATGCTCTTGTTTGATTTGCGATGATGATGATGATGATGATGATGATGATGATGATGATGATGTTGAAGACGTTACTCGGTTTGCTGCAATCGTCGACATATTATCGTTCTGCTGCCTGTTCTCTCTATCCTCCTCGTTTAAGATTTCATATTCCTTTCGCTCTTCCCTCGACAGCGTGCTGATCCCTCGTGAGGACACGACAACATCGGGAATTTCCATCACAGGTGCCAGTTAGTTGCAGGGAATGAACTCTACAACCACACACTATAATGCTTTTGTTTGATCTTTGTTGTGATATTGGTGTTATTATTGCTGTATTCTTATTTTGTACATTTAATATGAAATAGTCTTGGGTTTATTGTCGTCATTTATTATTTGTTTGTGATTTTTTTTTGTGTTCCTTTTTAAAACGAAAAGAAGTGCGCGAGTGGCGCGAGCCTGCTTCTTCTGAATTTTTCGCGCGCCAAAACTAACTTGATTGACGAATGAATGTTAGTAATCATGGGTCGTATTATTGATGATGATAAAATAATTACAAGCGGTGGAACAATCACAAAGAAAAAAAGATAGTCCAAGCTAAGTGAGAAGGAGTCTCCTCCCGGGTGATCGACTGAATGAATGATATCCATGTGGTGGGAAGGGAATCGTGTTCTTGGTATAGCTTCTGATTGTCTTCCTCGTCGTCATGACGGTAGTGCATGCATTCACAGCACTACAACCTGCTTCCTCCAACAGCAATACTAACAGCAATGGTAATGGCAATGACAACAATGGCAATAGTCGTACTACTAGTCGTAGTAGATTTCGATTGGGTTACGTGACGGATGTGGAAGGGAATATTGATTATTTTCTCAAATTTGTACAACACAGCCACGTCCTTACCATTCAATATTGGGATACCAAAACGTTGACCTTAGCGATGAAGGAGGAGGACGAGCAGTATGCCTCTTCGTATTTTGTGTATGGTGGTGACGCGGTCGATAAAGGTCCGGGAGATATTCGATTGGTCCGTGCGTTGGTCGCATTGAAACGTCGATATCCTCAGCGTGTGTATTTGTTAGTAGGGAATCGTGATCTAAATAAATTACGGTTCGTAGCGGAATTATCCCAGGAGGATTTGACACGGCCCCTTCCGGATATTCCTCCGCCGCATTGGGATTCCACGGCACCCTCATTACTCGATTATCTCACCAACAAACAACAGCAACAACAACAAGGTGTGGATACTACTACTACTAATAACGTTGTCGGAATTGGTGATGCTACAGAAACAAAGAAGAATGAGAATCCTGAGGATAATTCCAACATTAATAATACGAACATTGATATTCAAACTCTCAATACTCGAACAAATCGGTTGCAATATATGTTGACGCATACCTTAGGATGTCCCAAAACGTTCGAATTCCGTCGTGAGGAATTGGGTATTCTTCTCAACAATGACGAGGACGAGGATGATGATGATGATGATGATGATACCCATAATTTTATTGATGACGAAACCGTGGTGGATAGTTTTTTGGAAGAAATTCAAATCGGTGGTTCCTTGTATGAGTATTTATCATTGGCCGATGTTGCTATTGTGATTGGTACGACATTATTTTGTCACGGTGCCGTCGATCGTCATACCATGGGATTTGTTCCGAAAGTACGTACTGTTGCATATTACATGCATGGATGCATACTACTGTACCACATGATATGTGAATCATAATATTATCATTTCCTCATGTACATTTTTGAATTTCTATGATCCTATTTATTTGCAACAATACACGGTTCATCAGTTGGATACGAAATTTGAAAATCCAACTAGTAAACCAAAAGCAGGACGTAGCCTTATTAGTAGTACTAGCAGAAGTAATGGCGATAGTGATGCCGTTTCGGAATGGACGGAGGCTTTGAATGAATATTTAAAAATAGGACTCAACGATTATAATCAACGACCGAATTGGAATGCGAATCGAACCAGCCGTGGCGGAGAAGCTTTATTGGCATTACAAAATCGAGCTGCCATGTGGGGACGATCGATTGTGAGTAATTGTTATGGGGATGGTGGATGTATTACAACATCGTATGCCGCCGAAGTACGAAAGGAACGACAATTGGATGATGATACTGATGATAATGACGACGACGACAATAACAACGGTGTGAACGATCCTCTACTATTTGAAAACACGTCCAGTGATCCGATGGACACGGATGTGTCACAATGGCTATTACAGAATGGTATTCACCGTGTTGTGGTGGGACATAAACCTACAGGGGATTCACCGGCTGTTTTAAGTGCTGACTATACCGGAGTGGAAATCATATCTGCGGATACATCCTTTTCCGATACATCCTGTTCCGATAATCGTGGTCGAGTTGTGAGTGTGGTGGAACTCGTGGGTCGTAATGAACATACCAATCAATTGCATTTGTATGGTATATTACAGACCGGTCAAGCGTATGATTCCTGGTTTCCTACTATTCGACGACGACAACAACAACGCGACATAACAAACTACTGCGATAATGATACTGATGACGATGATAATAATTCGTCCGGTGATATCTATTTGGGAAAACAACTTCCACGAGATGGCTGGTGGGTGAAGGCAAGCTATTATGATGATTCAAAACAAGAAGATTATTATTGTTTGGTCCGCGGAAAAGGACGACGTGTCGAATACCAATATATACCCAAACGAGAATTACACTTAAAAATGAACAATCAGCAGCATGATGCTCCTAGAACAAGTACCACCGCTACTACATACCAGTCTAGCTAACGTGGACTTCTTCTAGTCTCGTCCGTTATAGAAATAAAGAGTATCTTAAAGAGGAAGATTCAATTTCCACGCTCCCATCTCTACTATATTACTACATGGAATGTCATAGTAGGTCCTACTTTTATAAGTAGATGTGGTGCATTTATTATTTTATAGAGGATATTTATACTTTGTGTTGTGCTGTGATAATCTATTTTATATGGTTTATTAATTGCTCCAATTAGATGGACTTAGAACAAAACGCTGTTTCAACGGTGATGATAATGATGATAATGATGTCGTTGTAGTGGCAGCGGCACCAGGTACAGATTTTGGTGAACCGATAGTGGTGTCAACAATGAAATTACTACTATCAAAAGCAGTAGAAGGATTACTTCTCTGATCGTCATAATTATTTGCCGTTGCAAAAGTCTTTTTGGATGGTGATGTGACTGATGGAACATTCTCGACGTCTGCTTCATCGTCGTTTTCATATGAATACATCGCGGGCGATGAAGATGATGATGATGAAAACGATTGGGATAGAGATACTACATTATCCCCATAATCATTAAAAATTATTTTATTAGTACCTGGAACTGGAACAGGAGTGGATGTTATTAATTGAAGATCACTTGCATCGTCTTCGTCGTCATCTTCAGCAAACAACAAGCCATCTTCAACTTTGAAAGACGGTGGTTTTCGTAGTTCTTTGTAAAAATCACGCACAATATCACTACCACAACTTGAGCTAGAAGATGATTGTTGTAGTTCTCTAAAGAAATCATCACTAATATCACCAACAAAATCTTCATCATTTCTATTGTCGTTAAAAATTGATAATTCTGTTACATCGTTGTTTTCAGTAGGTGTAGTCACATTATGTTCTTCTTGTGATAGTGATACAGGATTTCGTGAAGTTCCTGAGTCATTGTAATCCGTCATCACTATCGGTACCGCCGATATGGTCTTCGTTCCTAGAGGATCTTCACAAGAAGAAGAAACAGATGAAGCTTTAGGTTGTTCTTTAATAAAGCATTTACTCATTGATGGGCATGGTGTAACTTCTCTACCAATTCCATTACTACCATCGTAATCGAAATCGTTATGATAGGTACTACTACTAGTAGTAGGCTTATTCGATGATACCGTGGATGTTGCTGATGATGCTATTGTTACCGATGATGTCATAGAAGAAACAGAAACTTCAACTTCATCATCTTGGGCATCGTCTTGGTTGTTGTTACTGGTATCTTCTACTGTTGTTGTTGCTGCTGCTGCTGTTCTTGACGAGGATCTTAATGATTCTAATTCTGATTCTAATTCATCATCAACCTCCATACGATTTCTTTCTAATGATGCTAACGATGCAACTATTGATGAAGATGAAACGACGCTATACACTTCGTCGTCCTCATCGTTGTCCTTATCGTTGTCATTTTCATTGTCATCATCAGTCGTTGTTGTTGTTGTTGTTGGTACTACGATTGTGATTCTTGGTGAAGTTTTCTTATCAGACTGCTCATGCACGTCATATTGTGGTTGATCAGTACCTACTAGTATTTCCATTCGCATACCTTCCTCCTCGTTCTCCTTCTTCTTCTCTGGAGTAGTATTAGTAGTAGTATTAGTAGTAGTATTAGTAGTATTAGTAGTAGCGGATAGTGTATTTTTGGTAGTAGTATTCTCCTCTTCTTTCTCCGGATCAGATATAGATCTACTAGATCTACTAGTAGATTCAATTGCACCAATCTCTGCTTGTTCAAATCGTTCACGTTGCTTTGCTTGTAATAATTCAATTTCATCCGATGGACATTGTGATATATCTGGACAAAATACAAATAGAGGTTGTACAATAGTTTTCTTAGATAGAAAACACAACGAATCTCTTGGTCGTCGGCGTCTACGAAGTAATTTCGTCGTCTTTGTTGATTTCGAGCCTACTACTACCGTCTTCTTTGAACTAGCAAATAATCCTTCATGAAAATCTTCAATAAATTCTTCTTCATTCGGTTCATCATGATCAAGTTGAATCATACCTTCCTGTATCTTTTCTTGTTGTTCAATATGTAATCGTTGTATAGATAAACGATTCTGAAACTTATCATCATTATTATTATACTCGTCATCATCAGCTTCATTAACATCTTCTTCTTCTTCTTTTTGTTGCTGCTGTTCCTCTTCTTCCTTTTCGACGAAAGCTTCTTCATCACTCGGTAGGGACTGTATATCTTCGTCAACCACCACTACTTCTTCTACTACTACTACTACTTCTGCTGATGCTACTTCTTCTATGTTGATCTTCTTCTTCTTCGTCTTACTGTTGACTAAGTATGCTTTTAATAACATTAAACTATTATCATCCCAAGATGATACATTCATTAATGTTTCTTGATCAGGATATTGCTCCCTTCCTTCTTCTCCTTCCAATTCGTATACAATTGCTGTTGTGTTTGGATCATTCTTCTTACTGTTGTTTTTATTCTTATTATTATTTCTATTTTTATTTATACGTGGAATTGATTGTCGAAGTTTTTTACGCATTGGAAATTTAATTCCATCTTCAAATTGTACACGACATACACGATCACGACATAGAATACGATTCTGATTATTTTTAGTAGTAGTAATAGATGTTGTTGTTGATGTGGTGTCTTTTTCTTCTGTTCCTAGAACAGCAACAACAGGTGATGATGATGATGATGTTGATGATGAAATTGAAGAAATAATGTTGCTTTTTATTTCTATTGATTTGGCATAGGCATTTGGATTTGGATTTGCGTTGACACTACCGGCAGCAATTGCGGTAGTAGCAGTAGCAGTAGCTGATATTGATGTTGATGACGAGAATGGTGATGATACCATCAGAGGAGTAATAGTCTCTGTAGTAGTGTTCACATTCGCAGTAGTAGTCTCAGTAGTGTTTGTTGTTTTCTTCACTGACACTGACGCCGTTGTTTTTGGATTTGAATTTCTTAATACAAATTCATCTATAAGGAATTTACGAAACCATTGTATCACAAAAGTGAATCCCCAAATAATGGATGCTATAATTAAATACGATACACCACCGAATGATAATAATACAACTGGTATAACTATAAAAATCCATACAAATCTTGTAAATGCATTACTATCCTCATTGCTGTTATCCATTAAAGATTCTATCCAAATATTATTATTATTATGGCAGCCACCACCCCTTTTCTTATGTTTGTTAGGGGGACTATTACTGCCGTTGCTAGTATTTACATTACTTCTCCAACTTTCGAATTCATCAATATTTGTAAAGCCACCAAGCCTGTCAGTACTATTGTTATACAAAGTCTTCGACCTAGTGGCAATAACAGGATAAGATGATCGTCGTAATATACCATTCGTATTTGTTTTTGTTGTTTTTGGTTTTGTCATAGCTGCTGATGTTGCTGTTGCTGATGATGTAGTTGTTTTTGTTTTCGTCATTGCTATAGCTGTTGCTGCTGCTGCTGCTGCTATTGCTATTGATGTTGATGATGTTGATGATGTTGCTGTAGTAGCCGTAACTTCCGACATGGAAGATGCACGCGTCATCACCACTGGCGGCTCCGTTATCGTTGTCGCAACAACTACGTCCGTCATTGAAGAGTAGAGTAGAGTTGGGTTGGGTAGGGCAGGTTAACTGTTGCCTTGCGTTAATGGGGATTTGATTTTACTAAATAATAACTTCAGGCTTCTCTATTGAATAACGGCAATGATATATGTGAGTCAACATTATTTTTTTTCGTTGTTTTATGATTCTAATTTTTAAAAATATCAATCAACGTTGATATGCCTGCTCCAGCAGCTGTTGTGCTAAAATCGAACAGACATCCTCGGAAATTGTTTATTTATTTAGGGGCAATAACAGTAACACCAACCGTCACTTTTTTCAACAAAATCAAAATTTATTCACATTATTATTTTAGACTATAACGTGCGGGTAAAGTGCGCATGTCATGGCATTGCTTTTGCTCGACTAACTCGACTGACTGACTCGAAAGACTTCAAGCTGGACTAACTTTTTGCTTGCTTTCGCTCACATCACGCATCAATGCATCTTCTTTGATTTGATTCATTCATTCATGATTCATTCCATTCATTTAATTAGTATCGGGGGCGACACCCACCCCTATTTTCCCAAAGTATATTTAGGGCACACAAAAAACTCACCCCTTAGTCTGCTACTCATAAGATCCGGCCCAATAAGAAAAGCAAAAAAGTGTGTATTCTTTTGGGATGCTGAATTGTGAAACGAACGGCACACCATCCTCATCGAGCCCATCATAATATCACATCATTCGACTGAAGAGAATTCGAAGGATGAGGCATACGATACAATTAATTAATTAAATAATTAAGCAATATAAAATTATACTGTAACAGATTTTACGATATAATGGATTTCAAGGAAGCCTTTCGGATTGATTTTGCTCGTCGTCCGACCATGCTCGAACGCTTGGACGCGAAAAAAGTAGAATTGGCGGTACTGAAACAGCAACAGCAACAACGAGAACACTATGGTGCACTTGCGGTCGAAGCAAGACGAATCGCCGAACAAAGCACTCCTGGGGCATACCATCGCATGATGTCCGGTGGATCAAGTGGTGACAAACTACACTACACTACGCCAACTCGCTTTGTTTTGTTTTTCGTTCGCTATTTCCTGATCCCTCCCCCCCCCCCCCCTTCTTCTCCCTATCTCTTCCTCTTCAATTCATAATTGCACGGTCGGGATATGAATATACGACCGGGTGTTTTCGTTTTTGGTACACAATTCATTCGGTGCTTGCGTAGGTGCGAGCCGATTAGTCCACGCACTGGTCAAATGTATGGTCATGGCCAGTGGCTTGACGATCGGGTGGCAATTTACGGGTTATAACTTTAAGACCTGGTACGATGAACAAGATCAATACAGTAGCGATGCCAATTCGACGATTCCCTCCGGTGCCTCTTCGAGTTACGTACCCATGGAAAAATGTGAACCGTTCGCCGATGACTGGAATGTCGGACCGTGGTATGTTGTGTTTTGTGGATGGAATTTAGTCATGCTGATCCCGGTCTTGGGTGGGTTACAAGTTCGACCACGAGATATGCCGAGTCATTATAGTATCGCCTACGTTTCGTTAATCATTTTTGCGGTCTTAAATTTTCAAGACGGATGGAATGGCTTGCCCAATTTTTTGGTGAACATTATTGGTTTGTTTGCCGCCACCAATTTTGCCTGCTTGAAGGAATACATCACGGGTGCACCCGCTGTGACATCGATTATTCCCGTTCTGTTAGTCCTCGCACCCGGATCCGTAGTCGTGTTAGAGTTATTATCGCTAATGCAAGTCAGTAACGGTGTCGACAAAATAAGTGGTAATTCTGTTGATATTGCGTCGTACATGTGGTTGTTGGGTGTAACGTATTCATTAGGTATGTACATCGCATTAGCTATATGGAACCCAATTTTAGTGGTTCGTGAAGTCAAATCAACAAAACTTCTTGATCTTGTCAAGAAAGAAGCTCGCTATCGTGCATCAGTGAACATGGTAGGAAAGCACTGAAAACACTCACGAAAAGCAAGCAGAGTTGCATTTGAAATAATAGAAAAAAATAAAGGAATATCGTATCAAATCTCACGAAACGGAAAAACAGAAATCAAAAAGAAAAAGAAAATAATTTCATCACAATCAAAGTAAAAACCAAAGCAAGGCAGGACACATGGTCATATAAATACATGCAATATATAAACGGTTGAATAATTTGTCTATTGAAAACAACTTACCGGTTGCATAAAACTGCACACTAGTTCCGATACGTCAGCAATAAAAATTCGCGATTATTCTCAAGGACTATTTAAAAGAAGGATATGATACATATGTTGATCGTCCATGCAATACCATGTTACATCCCAAATATCGAATGCAAGTCGAATGCGAATGCTAAAACTACTACAGCACTATTGACAAAAGGAACACAGGAAGCATGCAAAGGCAAGAAGTGTGTATGGTCAAGGTATAAAAGGTATACAATTACAGGTATTGATTGGTCTACAACAGGGATAGATATAAAATCCTAGTCATTCAAGTGATTCTTTCGTTAACTTACATCTGGTTAGTTTTGTCTACCTGTGATTGATTGTTTGTATTTGTTGTTTGGTTTGTGCTTTCATATTATTAGAATGTATACACCTGGAGGGGTGGTAAATGTTTGTGATCTGTTGCGTTGCTAGACCTGCCTTCTCCTTGTTTTTCTTTCGATCAACTTGTAGCAGTTTCATCATAACGCTGCTTAGGTGAATACCTACCTGTAACAATCCATCATTGTTGCTACTGTTGTTTATTTTACAAAAAATTAGAATGTGTGCACCCATACAATGCACTCTAGCATATTGCAATCCTTGTTATCCAATGGCATGCAAAGGTTGTACTGAGAGGTAAAGGAACATAAAAACTTTCTTGGGCATTGCCCAAGCATGACATGAATGCCCACCTAACATTAGAAGTTAATATTTGCAGTTCTACAGTATAGGAGCCTACCTTGTAACTGATTGATCTTATTAAATGTTCAATACTGTAGCAGCATTTAGCTCCCATTTTTCACACAAATCTTCGTCACAGATACAAAGTACAGGCAAACACTTTAACTTTGCGCTTACGCGTTGGACACACTTTTACTTTTTCAGAATCATGTTCTGTGGTACTTGCTACCTGTACCACTCCACTTTCTGGCATTCTAACCCATCCTAGCATGTATAAAGTCCCAATCAGATGGTATATTCTGAGCTTAATATGCATTGGGTGGATACCTGGACGGACTTTGGGGCGCTAGGTATGTGTTCTTCACACTGGAGGTGATAAAGGTGTGATGCAGCCTAGGACATGGGAAAATGGCCCATTTGGAGGGGGGGGGGTATGTGACTTAGTACACACTCAAAAGATGAATTGTCCCAAAGTAAGCACATGGGGTTGACCATATACACCAAAGGGAATATAAACTTGGCAAGCTATGGGCAGGACCATGCTGATGTGGGCTTAAGGGGGGGAAACCTGTGTTGGAGCCTAAATGACCCTTTTGGGGCTTAGCACACCCTGACACCTTCCTAACCTCCCTAAGCCCTAAGCAATAGTTGGATCTTGTACCCATAGGTATAATGTTGAGCTCCATATAATTTTCAAGGTTATTAGGTCTGTATTGATGGTGCATCTTGGCCTTGATTACATGCGCACTTGGCACTTAGAGAAATTGTGTGTTTTAATAGCGGTGGGTTTTGACCCGTGGCACCCCAAATATATGTACGGCTACCTAAAACAATGATACCATCCAAAACCTTTTCGAATTGGGTTGATGTCTAGCTTTTTTATCAGGGACTCAGTATACCTGGTCATTTTGGGCCATTTTCTGTCTATTCTATTGTCCCCCGTCCCACCATACCACCAATATGGCAAATGTTCCAGGTATTGTTGGTATGTTTTGACCATATGCATATATGGAGGTATCTGGGTGTTGAAACCATGGTCCAAATCCTTTTTTTGATGTTATGGCAGCCTATTTCTAAATGGTACTTTTGGGCATGGAAATATGACATGTTGGCCAAAATGCAATGTTTTGCATGTTTGTGTTTGTAGTGTTCTGGAGGCAAGAATCAGGTATGTATGAGGGATCATGACCCTTGGTTGATCCCCTATGGGTATGGGATGGATGACTGGGTGGTATTTTGGTGCACCATGCTGGCTGTAGAACCTAAGGAGAAGTTCTTCACAATATTATTCAAAAGTTGTTTAATATTCCAATAAGCAAACTCTTGTGAGATAAAACTGATAACAATCAGAATTACTTTAGTGAAGGGATGATGAACCACCAGGATGGTAAGAGGCAGACACAATGTGCTAGAACACTATATGGATGTTTGTGCACCCGACCCATCTAGTGTTGTCCTCTGCAACCCTGTCAAATGAGATATTTTGTGGTTCATTATTTCTGATCCACAATCATGTTGTTTGTGTGCCTGCCATAACAGCGTAAAGAATTCCGCAACCATAAGGAGATAAAAGTAGTAGGAGGCAAACACATTGTTCTAGTATAGGATGTTAGTGCACCCAACCCTAGTATTGTTGTCTGCAATCCTTTCAAATAAGAAATTTTGTATCTATTTCTGATCCAAAATCATGTTTTTTTTGTGTGCCTGCCTCAAAAGCAAAATGAATTTTATTCTTCAACCACAGGAATAGAAAAGTGGTAGGAGGCAAACACAATGTTCTAGTACACTATGTGAATGTTTGTGCACCTGACCCATCTGGTGTTGTCCTCTGCAACCCTGTCAAATGAGATATTTTGTGGTTCATTTTCATCAAAAATCTTGTTATTTGTGTGCCTACCACATTAGCAAAGTGAATTTTATTCTTCAACCATAGGAACAGAAAAGTGGTAGGAGGCAAACACAATGTTCTAGTACACTATGTGAATGTTTGTGCACCTGACCCAGCTGGTGTTGTCCTCTGCAACCCTGTCAAATGAGATATTTTGTGGTTCATTTTCGTCAAAAATCTTGTTATTTGTGTGCCTACCACATTAGCAAAACGAATTTTATTCTTCAACCACAGGAATAGAAAAGTGGTAGGAGGCAAACACAATGTTCTAGTACACTATGTGAATGTTTGTGCACCTGACCCATCTGGTGTTGTCCTCTGCAACCCTGTCAAATGAGATATTTTGTGGTTCATTTTGAATAATAATCTTGTTATTTGTGTGCCTACCACATTTGCAAAACGAATTTTATTCTTCAACCACAGGAATAGAAAAGTGGTAGGAGGCAAACACAATGTTCTAGTACACTATGTGAATGTTTGTGCACCTGACCCATCTGGTGTTGTCCTCTGCAACCCTGTCAAATGAGATATTTTGTGGTTCATTTTGAATAATAATCTTGTTATTTGTGTGCCTACCACATTTGCAAAACGAATTTTATTCTTCAACCACAGGAATAGAAAAGTGGTAGGAGGCAAACACAATGTTCTAGTACACTATGTGAATGTTTGTGCACCTGACCCATCTGGTGTTGTCCTCTGCAACCCTGTCAAATGAGATATTTTGTGGTTCATTTCGAATAATAATCTTGTTGTTTTTGTGCCTACCACATTAGCAAAGTGAATTTTATTCAGCAGCCATAGGAATAGAAAAGTTGTAAGAGGCAGACACAATGTTCTAATACACTATGCGGATGCTAGTGCACCCGGCCTATCTGGTGATATCCTTTGCAACACTTTCAAATTAGGTATTTTGCTGTGTGTACAGGTACATTTTATATCCCTAAAATGTGTGCTGTGTGTGAGCCTACATTGTGAGATACCAGTAGGCTGACAAGACTAAGGAATATAACAGTTCTCCATCCAATAGGTCAATTTTAAACTTCATAGTTTAATTTTCCAAAATTTAGGTGTACATACTTCATGCTAAAGCTGTTATTATATACTACACTAACAAATACTAGTAAAAGTTTTGGCATGATTTAGTTTTTATATTCCCCAAATACATTTTATTTTCGGGGTCCCCTCTCTCTATGCTAATTTTGGGGGATTGTTAAATATAACCAGTTACACTTTTTGGGACTTAAAAAATATCAAATGAAAAACACTATTTCTCAAGAAAACCCCCAAATAGAAAAGTTAATATGTGTTGCCTGTAGTACGTGTTTTTTTTGTTCAGTTCAGTTCAGTTCAGTTTAGTTTAGTTTTGTTTTGTTTTGTTAGAAGGGAGCTATACTTACTGCCACATACCCACCAAGATAAACAACCACACATAATCTACAGCAATGTGGCATACTGTATCAATTATAGTGATAATCATACTTATGATTCTACTCTGTCAAATAATTCTGAGGTCTACTACTACTACAGTACTCTACTAACATTAGCTATTCTAAAGCATGTGATTTTTAAACTAAGAGAACACATCTTAATAATATATATTATTTAATCTGCTTTTGGTAGTGGTCTAGTGTAGTTTAGGCAATAATTACTGTAGTGACAACTTCCCATGCTGGAATGTATGTTCTCCTCCGGGCTATAGTAACGTCGTCGTTCTCTTCTTCCAGCTCATACCCTTTAATTAATTAATTAAAAATATTTAATGGACTGACTTTATGTCTAAGACCTCGTAGAAAAGAAAGATGCGACCTCTTGATTTGGTGGTGTTGACTTATGTTGGGGGGCAATGGGGCAATAGCAAGCTGTAACAAAATTAATGATATTTTTTATGTGCTTTTTATTTCGTGTCGTAAGTACGCTCGTGTTATTGGTGAGACTTCGGCAAATCTCTACAAGGGTTCTAGCAGGTTCCTAAGGAGGCATGCATGCATGACGTCGAGCCTACCGCTACGTAAGAAGAGCGTTTAGAGTACTACGAATAGATAAAAGATATATTTGTACTATTAGTACACCTCTCCTTCCAGTAGCTAGTAGAGAATCGCTCGGACCAATCTTGCTCTTTCTCTTAAAATTAAAAATATCATCCACATCAGAACGACGTCGTACAACGCCCTCTACTCTACTCTACTCTACTCTACCACCACGACAGCTAGCGTGGATTCGGAAGAAAAAAGAAGCGGCGGATCAGTCCCAAACTTCTCTACTTTTGTTGTTTGGGTTTTTTCTAGGAGTCTCTCTTGGTTTAGCTAAGGTATCTCTCTACCATTAATTAAGCTACGGTAGTCGAGTCTCTCTCTCTCTCTCTCTCTTTCTATCTTGCTTTCGAATTTAAAACAAGACAACCCTCCGTCCGCGAAAAAAAAGAAGAGGTGAAAAGAAAGGAAAAAAAAAAGAATTCTATTGAAACGGAAAAAGAAAAAGAAGAAGAAGAAGAGGAAAGCAGAAAGCAGGAGAATTTCAGGATCCCATCCCATCCGCTCTTGAAACATACCCCCTCCCCTCCCTCTCTTCCGAGTTTTAAAAGGACTGCAGCAGCAGCAGCAGCATCAGCACATATAATTTATCAGGCAGCGCAGCGCTCATCCCATTATTCGTTCCGGTACCGTACCGTCACAAACAAAACAAATCACAAATCTCACAACAATACAAAATACAACAATACAAATAATTCTTAACCATGAAGGCTGATACATTACGTCCAGAATTAAAAACTAAAATTGAAGATTGGATATTATCATTCTATCATTTAGATCCACGATATAAGATCCTTACATTCTTCAATCAATGTGCAAGAGAAGGTGCAGATAATTTAACAGATGATTCACAAGATGAAACAAATAATACAAATAGAGGTTCATCTAATGGACCAATTCCATGCACATCAGCAGGCATAGGCAGCAGTAATAAAAATAATAAGAATAATGATAGTATAAATACAATTGAACATCAAAGGAACACTAATTTAATGATGAATCAAAGCGGTCGATCATCTGCAAGGAATATGAAACATATAAGACCATCCACAATAGCATTACTAAAAAATGTTTTTAATGCAACATCAATACTAACAGTATGGCGTCCATGTTCCAATGATGCAATGAGAAAAATGATGGAAGGTGCTGGTGTTGGTAAAGGATTAGATATAAAAGGTAAATCATCGAAACGTGGTATATTATCAGCATTTGTACCATTTATGCAAATTTTTAAAGAAGAACATAAACTAGATATACAACCTATTAGTGCTAATGCTAATATGAGAATATATTATAAACATGAAAAATTACGTGATTATGTATATAATGTATTAGAAGATTTTCTTATAAATGGTCCAAAACGTAAAAAGAAACCAAAACTTAATAAAAAGAAAAAATCCAGTAGGAAGAATAGTACGAATGGAACAGACAACAAGAAGAACAAGATGACAATTACAGCGGAGGAGAAGAAGAAAATACAAGAACATGAAGTACCAGAAATTGTTTCAGTTATTGAAGCAAATAATAATCTACGAATAAGTCAAAAGAAAGCATTAGAAGATGCTGCAGCAGAACTGTTTTGTCAAGATGAAGAGAACGACGCCTCCGAAGGCGGTCCTGCTACGGATACCGCTAATGCCGATGCCCGCTACCGATGCCGATGCTGACGCCGAATGCGGCGCTTGTGATGGCGTTTGTCTCACAATACGTCAGTCAACTAATGGTGAAGAAAAGGTTGAAGCTGTTGTTATTGCAGCAGAAAAAGCTGCTGCTGCTGCTGCTATTGATATTGCTGCTGAAGAAGCTGCTGCATCCGGCGCTTGTGACGGCGGTTGTCTCACAATGTCATCATTACAAACAGAACCAGGTGCAATACGTGAGTCAACTAATGGTGAAGAAAAGTATGAAGCTGTTGTTATTGCAGCAGAAAAAAGCTGCTGCTATTGCTAGTGCAGCTGCTATTGCTATTGCTGCTGAAGAAGCTGCTGCATATGAAAATCCATATAGTGCTGATGATGATGATGTTCCAACTGATGATGAAATTGATTTAGTTGACCATGATGATTTAGCTGACATCAGCGAAGACGATGATGAAGATGGTCCGACTGATTCCGATAATGAGGAGGAGGAGGATGAGGAGGATGGTATATATGTTGGTACTTTTGATCATTTAGATAAAAATTCACCAACGTATACACCATCAAAACCATTAAAGAAAATTAAAAAGTTTGTAAAGACTGGCTATTATGGTATTGAATGTAGTCAACGATTATTCTGGTATGCGACAATTGCAGATGCAAGTATTGAACGGAAGGGAACAGGAACCGAAACTGGCCGTCCGTCATTACCAGGATTTCAAGATGCTAATATGAAAACACTAAAAGTTGCACAATCGCAAATCCCTAAACCAAGCCCAATGCCTGTTGTATTACAACATCAATCATATGAAGATTGTATGAATAAGAAGAAGGGTAGTAGTGAGGACGGTGACGAGTCTTCGGACGATGACGATTCATCGTACAATCCATTAGATGTATGTTTAGATCCAATATATTTAGTAATGGCATATGAAGAACAAGGTTCAATAAAACCAGTTGTTTCTGATTTTGATGGATTTTTATTAGGATGGAGACGTGAAGCATTATGGTTCGGGTGTAATTTACCACGTGATCAAGAAAAATTAATGATGTGGTGTGTTGATCATGTAGAAGAAGTATTAGAAGAACAAAAACGTAATCCAACAAATGGTGATACGTGGGACGATACGATGGTTAGATATATAAAAAAG
>FMBT01000725.1:0-17200 GCA_900095095.1 Fragilariopsis cylindrus CCMP1102
TCAAATCAATAATACCCATCATAGCAGAATTGTGGAAAGAAAGATGTGTCGATCGAACTACGCCAGTAACAGGGGGAAGAATCGCAGCAGAATATGACTCATTATCAAAGCAAATCACCCACTTATATACACTACAAGAAATGGTATTACCGGAAGATGAACTGAAAATATTCAATGAACCAATCGACGAGAGACTAGTAGAAACAAACCAACAAATGAAAAAGTGGATAAATAGATGGAAAACCGTGATAGATCACAGTATGATAAGAGTCAAGGAATTAGCAAAAGAAAATAGTAAGCCCATATGGAAACATTTTACAGCTGACAAACCAGCAAAGACAACAGTTTCAAGGAAAACATCCAGAACAACAACAAAGAAAATGTCAAATAATCCATTGACGAACGTGTTCACTAGACTAAAGAAGAAGAGATCATCCAGCAGAGTGTCACCGGTACTAAAAGCAAAATACAAAATGAACAGCCTCATGTCCACATTGTATGAAAAGTTGGGGAAAAAGAGATCGACTAGCAGAGAAACAACAGTACTAGAAGTTGAGAAACAAACTATTGCAGATAGATTCGGAGATGAACCAAAGTAAACAAATAAACAAATAATATAGAATAATAGGCGGGTAGATTGTCGACTCTTCTTCTTTCTAAGAAGTTAAGGGGCAAAGCTGCAGCTTTTAAATAACAAGTTAATAATAATAATAGTGATGCACCTGAAGAAGAAGAAGAGGAAACCTCCATACCTCATGAACTCAAATCGGATCTTGGTGATTACTGGTCGCTAGCGCACTCCACACAAGCTTATGTCCTTAGCACCATCACCTCATACAGTCATGTAGAGGCATCGAAATCAACTCCACAGTATGGTTTCAATAGAGGGTTAAAGGAATTCGGATCGATGGGCTACGAAGCAACAATGAAGGAACTGGATGACAACCTCCTAGGAATGGGAGCAGTCAGAATGTTACTGCCATCAGAAGCAAGCAGATCGATCCGATTCGAAGCCCTGAACTATCTTATGTTCTTGAAAAGGAAAAGATGTGGAAAGATCAAAGCAAGAGGGTGCGCTGATGGAAGACCTCAACGCGAATACATATCAAAAGATGAATCCAGTTCACCAACGGTATCAATATACGCTCTAATGACATCCTGCCTAATGGATGCTATTGAAGGCAGGAAGGTTGCCACATGTGATATACCAGGCGCTTTCCTACAGGCGGATTACCCAGCTGACAAAGACTGTTATCTCAAGTTCGAAGGGGCGATGGTGACGATGATATGTGCAATCAATCCTAAGTACAAACAGAATATAGTGGAGAGGAATGGAAAGGAATACGTATATGCCAAACTAACCAAGGCGGTATATGGTACACTCCTTGGAGCCATCCTGTTCTACAAGAAGCTTAGCAAACAACTAATTGAATGGGGATATGAACCGAACTGTTATGACAGATGTACTTTCAACAAGATGATTGAAGGGCATCAATGCACCATACAATTTCATGTTGATGATCTGAAAATATCACACGTGAAACAGACCGTGATAGATTCAGTGCTTGATGATGTGAACAAAGAATTTGGCACCATCAAGAAGCCACTGGTAGCTACCACTGGTGACATACATGATTATCTGGGCGTGACGATCGACTATAGTGAAAAGAACAAAGTGAAGTTCACTATGTATGACTATCTAGAAGACATACTGGCCGAGATGCCAAGTGACATGAATGGAACAGCCCCCACACCAGCTCACATATGTTCAGTCGCGGATTTAGTGAAAAAATATTCGACTCGTTCGACTCGATCCTTATCCCACCAACCTCGAATCTCGCCTTGCGTCAACGGTTTTTTTTTCTTTTCCAACGGTATTTTTGGTGATTGATTGTACGGTATAACCATACCTTGAGTATACGATTATATACTATGATTATACCTACTACAATTTTATATGGAGAATAAAAAATAATTTTGGAGTTGACGCGATAGCTACTATTTGGGTGCTTAGAAAAAACTGTAATGAAACAAACTTAGAACAACTCTAGCATGTAATGGTGATAGGTCTAATTTTACTGCTATATTTAAATTCCATTCCTTGCAAAATGTGTCGAATTTTTCCATTTTTCCTCTCCTTATATCAACAACAACAACAACTAGTGATAGTAGTGTAACATATGTCTTGACAATGGCAATATGGTGTTGAAATCTTAGCTGATGAAGCTAGCTTGCTGCGAAAAATGCTGATCTTCATCGTATGAGTCGTCATCGGAATCAAACTCGAGCGTAGAGGAAGGCAAATCGGTAACAGTGTCACCATCTTCTTCTTCATCGCCATCAGTACTATCATCACCATCGATACCATTGAGTAACTTGTAAGTTTCAGTAGTCATATGTGTCATTATACCTTGAGCGACGTGCATTGGCTCTCCATGATGGAGCTCTCCATTGAATCCATCAGCAGCAGCAGCAGCTGTAGCAGCAGCGACAGCTGCGGCTTCATCATCGTTGATAATACTGGCAGCAACAACATCAGCTGGTGGAACAACTCCCCGAATTAATTGACGTTTTGTTTCTTCCAATCCAAAGGAATCAAAAGCTTGTTCAAGATCTTCCTCAAAGCCATCGTAATCGGCAGAACAGAACAATACACCATCTAATGTGATGTGAACTTTACCTGTGAAGTTTTGAATATTGTAGGTAACACACTTCTTATCATTATTCAACGTCGAAAGTGGAATGAAGAATGGATGGAAGTTTGACATGGTGTTGATTCTGCTTTGAAGTAGGGATGTGATGTACAGTGATATGTTTATGTATTTGTTTTTATTATGAGGAAGAGATGATACGAAAAAAGAAAGGGGGTTGAATCAATTCAAATAAAAGTACAATATCGACCAACTCCATTTCAATTCTTTGTTCAACTCAAATTTTTGTTCCACTCCAAATTTTTGTTTCATTCCAAATTTACAGTTCAAATATTTGAATAAGAATTAATTCAAATATTAGATAGATAGATTCACGACGGACTGCTATTATTCGTTAATAATTCAGTTCGACTCAACCAATTATTTGTACTACTACCATTAAATCAATTGTATCAAACATTAACATCATACCGAATCCACTTTCATAATAAAATAGTAAATAATAAACAAACGCTTAATAATACTAAAATGACTGCAACATTAACAACATTTGGATCACCACTATGCTCCCGCAAAGGTCCACACGACAGTATTGATAGTGAAGGATTCTTTTTTGTTGATGATGGTATGATTGTAGTCCACCATGAACTAAAAATGATTGGTATTTTCGAGAATGCAGACATTATTAGAAGTGCTCCTGTATTAGAAGTCAATCTTACAACCGCAACTCAAATCGCATTCAAGAAGATTCGAAGCAGCAATAATACTTTTGCAGGAGGTCGGGTTCGAATTACTGGCATCTTTGATAGAGGATATGAAGAAACTGTTACTATTAAAATGTACACAGATGAATACAAACGTCTTGGACGATTACTTCGAAGCCTTGGTGTGTAGATGATCTGTTAAAATTTTATGTGTTACAATGATGAAAATGATTACATATAATGACAGATTCCTTCAACGATATAATTATATAATTAATTTGATTATAAAAAACAATATAATCTATCTATAAATGATAAACTAATACTAGTGCTAATAACTATAAAGAATGCAGTGGTGTTTCGTACATGATGGAGATTTAATGAGGTTCTGAGCATGCATTAGTCATAGATATTATCTTTTGTTATTAAATAGATGTATGTGTTATAAATTTATTTAACTATATTAATGTTAAAATACAATTCCTACAACTCAATTGCATATATATCATCGTATTTTAATACTAGTTCTAGCATTCCTTTGTTAATATTATATGTGTGCTTATATAGATGACGGTGGATTCGGTGGGTTCTTTATATATTCACCAGCACTTGTTATTCTTGTTGTTCTTTTTGATTGTAATCGTCTGGTTGTAGTAACTTATAGACCAGTGGGGCAAAGAGAGGTGCTTATACATATATGATTCGAGTACAATAACTACAAGTACAATGGATGGTGGTGTGACAATGACGGCAATGGCAGCAATGAATGCAATGATTAACTTGACATTCCAAACAGCAATATGCAACTACTACTCGACATCTGGAACATTGACCCCGTAGTACCTCTACATCACGTGCAACTTTGTTGCAGTTTTCACAAACAAACTGGACCATCATCTGCTCATTCAGCATTGGGCACCTTCGGTTCTCGGCAACAGCAGCAATGCCAACTGCTTCATTGATAGCATCATTCTTCTGATCATCATTGTTAGATCTGATATCATTATCACCATAACCTCCCAATTCTTCATCTAACAGTACTGTCCGTTCTTCAAATTTTCGATCAGGCATGTCCCATAATGCTCGGTCGTCGAGTAGGTGAAAAGTATTCTCCATCTCCTCCTCCATCTTTTTCTTTGCCAGCATTGCCTTCATCATCTTGATTGCTTTTTAATTTGAATTCAAATTATATTATGACTACAACCACATCTGTTTTGTACTGCTTTATTTAAACAAAGAAATTCGATCGACGAGAAGGGCATGGGAAATTAAATCATTCCATTAACACAACCGCATCACAGGCCATTCCACTAGAATGATAAATATGTCTGCTATTAAGATACTCTCAAAGCACCAAGGTACTCTCCGTTTTCATCAGTGCATTGTCTTCGACGTCAAACAATACGTTCTTCCTTATCTTTCCTTGCTTTTTATGTGTTGAAGATTTACGTCTTGTTCATCGTCGAAGACAACACATAAATTACAAACACTCCCGAAAATAATAAGGTATAACCAATATTCGACTAGCTCGATCACTTTTTTTAATTATATTTTTGATTTCAAATTTTGTCAAAAATCGAAGAATTTATCAAATTCCACGTAGAATTCTACAGGCACGTGCAGTACTGAAACTGACTTCAAAGGGGGTAGTCCACAAAATTTGAAGAAGACAGACACTTAACAGATAAAATAAAAAAACTATAATAGATCTCATTAGAGTACAACCCTGTCGCCATATCGGTTATTCAATTACTATTATTTAAATTATTTAATATCATCGACAATGGCGAAAAGAAAAGCTGATACCTGTAAGAAACCTAGTAGGCGCTCAAAGCGTCTTCAGGATGCGAAGGAGAAGGAAGGAAAGAAAACGGCAGAAGAAGTGAAGATTACGGATTATATTTCATCAGATGGAGGTCTAACATATGATAATATAATAATTCCAACAATCCCAACAGGAGTTTATCATCACCCAACCCACAATACTTTGGTCCAAACTAATATGGGTCCGGTAATCTTATTAGCGTCGTCGTTAAGTACAAGACATACCGGTAATGGTCCAATCAACCTACCGGTATCAGACGGAGGTCTGGTATCAGATAAAACATACCGTTAGCAGCCGTAAGAATTGAAGGCGCGTTTATGGAGCCAAACAGTAACAAAATTATTGTCTGATCCTTCTTCTATTCCTGGAATGTTTGATAAAGAAGACGACCATAGTATGTTTCAAAGTATTGTAGCAGCAAGATCTTTCGGCGAACTTCTCGCTCCTTCTTTCCACGTTCCTTACGGTGCTTGGTAAATAATTGGGAATGATAATATTGTAACTTTCTTATAAGAAATCCCGGGAAGAGTTACTGTAATATGAATCATAGAAAAAAATGGAATAGAAATCGTATATAAGCTCTAAATTAGATCGATTTTATATTTCACATTTTTTGCACCTCTATAACAGCTTAAGTAGTAGTATTAGTACAAAATAGTAGTATCAATGGAATTTTTTCAATGTCCTTTAGTATGTTTTCTTTGCCATAGTCACACATTGCTGTTTTGATGAGGCTACGATATATTTGAAAATAAAAAACATGCTAAAAATACTGATAGATCTACTCAATTGTGGCTAAATCTAAATATATAGAATTGATCGTAACACACTGCACATTCTACTATACCTCCCCTTTTCTAAGAGTAGTGTACATCATACTCTACATCATACAAAACATCATCTCCAGTGAAACATATATATATATATATATATATATCCTATACTACCTATAACTGAAGTACGTTAGTTTTCATATCATTATATTTTAATACTAGTTCTAGCATTCCTTTGTTTATATTTTATATGTGTGCTTATACAGATGACGGTGGATTCGGTCGATTCTTTGTACCCTTCATTATATTCACCAGCACTTGTTATTCTTATTGTTCTCATCTTGTTTGTTTTGTATTATAAATTATTATACTGTTGTTTCATTTTTTCATTTACTTTCCACTATCCTTTTCTTTAGTTAAGACCTGGAGCCTGACGACGACGGTGGGGGCAAAGAGAGGGCCTGGCGCAAAGCAAAAATTTAACAAGTCCAAACAATGGTGTCAAACTATCTGCCTTTGCAATAGCAATAGGAGGTTCGATAAAGGGGTCCTCTGCCTCTGGGACCCTGTCAAACACATTAACATAGTCGTAATCATGAGTGCATGCCTTCTCTAACATTGGAGAGAAACAAGAGGGTACGGCACCAACTTCCATTGCTAATTTCTGAATTGTAAATACTCTATTCTCGATTGCCAATGCTCTATTCTTGTTTAGAGTATCTACAGCACTTGTTACATTTTGTTTACAGCCATGAATATAGGCAGTCCTGAAAGTATTATCAGTTCTCCTTTGACGCATCCTAAATTCGTAGTCAACATAACAGATAACATCCATACGTTCTATACTTGGATTATTTTTAACAAAGTCTTCTAGGGTCTCAAGTTCCGTTGCTGCAGCCCAAGAACCTGGACTTATGGTGATGCTGTTCAACTTTGGGTTAGTTTTGAAAACATTTCCGTCATCATCAAGACAAGATCCTGTTAATGTTACCCATCCATCTGGTAACCATCGGGTTCTATTTACAATTGTACGCTCTGGTTGCTTCATTGTAAGAGATTCAAGATTTGGTAGTAAGTTGGTTGCATTTGATCTGATTAATGTCTTGACAGTATCACTTGTATAAAAAGCATCAACACGAAGAGTCTTCAATGAGATCATCATTTGACACAAAGATAGAGAAAGAGATGATGGACTTCTGCGGAGTTTGTATGGAGTCTTAGTTGTAATAATTTTAACCATATCATCAGCAAACTTGTAAATTCCTTCCCTGTCTACTGGTGAAGAAATAATCAGCTGTTCTTCTGTTCCTACAATTTTCCTTGCATCACTCGCACGGTTGATCATTCCAATCTTTACCCGTACCGCCGGAACTACTGGAACTACAGGAGCGGCAACAGCGGCAACAGCGGCAACAGCGCGAGCAGGAAGATTAGCAATAAGATTAAAAAAAATAGAATATACTGATGACTTAATCTCATCTTTAATAGTACTGTGAGTGGCAATAGCAGAAGCGGCAACTCGAACTGGAACTACCACTCCCTCCTGAACACGTCTTGAGACCCTTCGGTTCTCGGCAACAGCAGCAGCGTCAATCGCTTTTCGTTTCGGAGCCATGGTGTTCCTGTTTTTTTAATATTAAAATTCATTTTATGATAATAATAGCAGTGATAATATATAGTAGCCACGCTATTGCTTGCTAGCACGGTATGAATCAACCATCGATACTCAACAGTTTTTTAACTTGAGAATTGTTTCAACCGTCTTATTTGTTAGTTCAAAAATTACAATTACTATTTTGTAAGATGAAAAGAAAAAGAAAAAGAAAAAAAAATCACAACAACTGAAAACAACTCCGAATTCTTCAACTGAGTGCAAGTTCACGATTTAATTAACAAGAAAACATACTACTTAGGGATGAAAACAAGAAATTTTGTAATGACTCATCGTGGCAATCAACAATAAGCAATTGGATTGAAGTTGTGAAAAATCACATCATATATTATAAGCCTTTTATCAAATGACAAGCTAAAATTATCTATTTTAAATTTAGCTTATATATTGGTTGAAGTTTTGTCTCATTTATGTCTGATTGTTGACGAATCATTTTTTTCTTTTTCTTTTTCTTTTCATCATCTTTTTACAATGGTAATTGTAATTTTTGAACTAACAAATAAGACGGTTGAAACAATTCTCAAGTTAAAAACTCCTGAAATGGAATAAAATAGAAGAGGGGTACCTTTAAGAGCACATTTCGGAGGCTAGGGGAAACCAATCGATTTCTAGATTAGGTAACAATACTACTAGTATTCTAATAGAAAAATACATATAGTTTACCATAGCATCCGAAAATGCTTAAAATTGGCTTTTTTAAATTATTTTGAATACATTTTATTCTGTAATATATTAGATTTTATTCGATTAAGAACTTTTCAAGCTCCATTTGGTTTGGCCCTGTATGGAAGACTTGTTTTATAAGCTGCGATAGCAACAACAACAACAACAACAACAGTATATATACGATGATAATGATAAACATCCAGACAAATCTATGGACGTCCTCCAGAGATAGGCTGTAGGTATGCTGCTGCTGCAGTATCAACAGCACCGATTTCATCATCATCCTCGAAAACTTTACGCCATGAAGCCGGAGCTTTTCCAAACTGTATAAAATGATACAGCTGCTCCCATTCTGTTGGAATGAAATTTCCCTCTTTACTTGTAAAATAGCCATCCGGTGCCAGGTCCTCCTCTTCGTGTATGTCCATGTTTTCTGCTATCCTTGTTCGATTAACAATGATATTGTACTTGCCACGACGTCCGGTTTTTGCTTAGAAAGAAAGAACAAGAAAAGGAAGGAAGGAAGAAAAAGAAAGATTGTGAGTGAATGAGAGAGAGAGAGAGAGAGAGAGAGCGTTGGAGAAAAAACTCACCATTGGCATCAGCTTGTTCTAGAAAAAGAAGCGATTCGGAAAGCCCGTCAATAAACATAGTTTGAGACCGTTGTGCTAGCTTTTGCACTCGAACCTTACGGTGTGGAATTCTTGACAATATCTCACGATGACGTCTAAGTTCAAAATGCTTATTTTCAAATCCTTGTGCATTTGCTCTTCCAAGCATACCATATTTCTTAGCAAAAGCAATAGCACCGCATGTCAATGTGTGAAGTTTATAATATTGCCAATTTTTGTAACCACCAATAAAAGGAATCCACAACTTAATAAAAGCAGAAATATGACCTTCAAATCTTGCAATTTTTGCATCATCTAGTTTTGATTGATCATTGCATATAATACTAATAGGATGCACATGATTTGCTAATTCTAACCATGTATCCATTACATCTGTAACTACCGCTTCTGTCTCCTGTACAAATCCACCATTAACAACAAAATGATGAACTTTTTTCCTAAAGTCAAGCATTGCTATCCCTCTCCTGCCAGTTAGCTCCATCGTTTCATGCCTAATGTAAGAAAGGGTGTTATCATGAAAAAGAAATGTGCGAGCTGTTAATACCAATACAAAATAAATAAAAGCAGCAACAACAAACACAAAACAACACTTAACTTCACTTACATGGCAGTAAAGAAACCAGCATACATTCGAATGGCAGATCGATATAAAAATGCCTGTTTTGTCATTCGTGTCTTCTTATTATTTTCACTTGTATCAATCATTCTGTCAAACTCTTTTGCTCCTCTCACAAGACCAACTTTAAATCCGTAATTTAATTCTCCATCTGCAGCATTCCGTTGGTCTAAATTTGTTTCTAATTCCTCTTCAGCTAATTTTATTTTATCTTCATCTCCATCCTCTTCTGCTTCTTGAACTTTGTCGTATGCCTTTTTAATTTTAATTTGGATCCTATTATGTGTCGATTTTGCATCTATAAATGCTTCTGATTCCTCTATTGCTAATGTATCAATAATATATTGTTGACATGCTTCAGCTTGTTCATAATAGAAATCACCCTCAATGCTCTCACTTTCTTCATTCAATTTCTTGTAAGTTTCAGTATTGAGATGTGTCAGCATACCTTGAGCGACGTGCATTGGCTCTCCATGATGTTTATCAAGTTGATATACATACAATAGTGGCTCTTTGCTAATACTATTACATTTTTGTCTTGTATCCTTGTTTATAGTTCTTTATTCGCAGTATATTTCCATCTTTCCCTCTGAGTGATTCGAAAGTTTTCCAGTTTTTTTTTTCTACTATTTGCACCAACCCGCAATTCCACTGGGTGGCACTCATCGGAAGTAAAGCCAGCATGACTGCTTAGCCACATTGTTGGACGCTTATCATCTTTATCCCATATACATCGAAGGCAAGGACGTCCCACACTAGCAGTTGATTGTCCATATATAGTCAAAGCAATCTATAGTATATAAAAGTAAAGAAGAAAGAGAGAGAGAGAGAAGGAGGGAGGAGAGTATGAGTAAAAAATTAGTATAAAATCAATAGATTGAAGAAAACAAAAACAAAGCACACATTGCAAGCAATAACATACCTTTGAATCTTCGATTGGCGCATTAACAACTTGCTTGCAGTCGACTGATTCATAACTAGACGCATTAACAGGTGAATCGAATCGATGAGTAAGAGAAGTTTCATCATTTGAATGCACCCTTACACCAATACATTCATCTTTAACATTTGTTATTGGGTTTAACTGTAGAACAATTTCGTTGTTATCCATAATATTAGATATATCAAAATCATTCCACATCTTTCTGGTATTAGCAATACTATCAAATATAAATCCATCTACGATATGTTCACAATCTTTTTCTAGACATAAAATGTTTGGTTGTGTTGGTTTACCATCTCTAATAAATCGAACAGCTAGGCATTTAGCATCATTGGCAAATCGCATAACAAACATATGCAGCTCATCATTGAGAAGAGGTTGCAACAAACTTTTTGCCCTATTGTTGTAAAGAGTCTTGGCTAAAACATCATACTCTTCTGCTGCCTTTTCAACAACTGCTAATGGAATTGAGTATCGAGAACAATTTCCATCCTTTCGATTTAATAGACGGATTAGATTTATCAGATCACCTCCTCCTCTATCCGCACCCATGCCTAAAAGGATCTTGTTGACTAACTTTGAAATTGTTATTGATTCTTCATATTTGCCTTCTATAATACATGTTGCTACAAGTTTTTCAATTAATAAAGGAATTGTTCTGATCCAGCTATGAACGCACATCTCAGTTTTATCTTTTGCTGTGCTACATCTAGTAACTTGATGGTCAACTGAAAGAGTTCCATTCTCTTCTGCTTTCCCCATCTTGGCACGTAAACTGCCAGGTAATGGATGTTGAACTCTTAACATATTGTTATGTTTAAACACTTTCACCACATCTTGCATCATTTGATTTGCAGCACTGTTAGATACACCATAGCCTCCTCTCATTCTAATTGCAATAATATCTGTAACAGCAACTTCGAATTTCACGGAGAGCTAGCGAAAGAGCGGTTGTTGTACAGACCATGATGCGCGCGCCTCCAGAGCCATTGAATCTAGATCTTAGGCTTTGTTTCTAAGCCTTCGCGCTGGTGAACAGCTGGAAGCTAAGAAACAAAAGATGTGATTTTTCTTGCTCAAGGAAAACTCAATTCAATTGAACAAGAGATGCGACGACGACATGGTATGAGGCACAATATCTTTCACTTGCTTGTATCAAACCAAGTTGACCGATTGGATAACTAATATAGAATAAGTACTACTTTAAAAAGCCTCTAGTAGACCGTACAGTAGTTAAACTACCGTACAGGAAACAGATTCAATCAGTTAAGAAAAGATACGTAATACGATCAAAAATGGTGGAAAACAAGATTGATCTGGGGAGCTTCCTCGTACGCAATGCGGAAGAATGCAGCAAGGCTAGCTTCCATGGACTAGTGGAGAACCAAGAAACCCTCCACCGAATCATCGAAGCTGGTCATTCCAAGGGTCGGAACTGTGCTCTACTGGTCCGATACGACGAGCCTGAAGGTGAACCACAACAACAACTACAACTGGTTCACTCCCTTCTTATGACAGAGCGCGATACGAGGAAGAGGGTAGTGGGGTTCTTAGGGTACAGTGGTTTCGATTCGCCTATTGAGATAGCTTATAAGCTAATGACTGGAAGAAACCAGGTCATCCGGAAACTAGACTACCAAAAAGAAGGAACCGATCTTCCTACTTATTCGGAACTAGTCCATGAAGCATCGGTCGAATCATTCATGGTAGCATTCAGCTATGACACCCTGTCATCAGCAGCACTAGACAGAGCAAAGAAAATCCCACAGGCTTTGCTAGTGGAAAATTCGGTTCTGGCCCTACTGCCAATGGATCGGAACCAATCAGCTATGGAGCTGCTGCAGGTCATCGTAGATACCAAACCAGTTCCTCCGGAAAATGACCTAATTGACGGCCTAGTTTTATTCCTTTGGGCAACAGCCAAAGGCCTAAACTCGACAGTGCCTTCTTTCAGCCCTAAGGCCTGGAGCAAGGACGCTCTCAAGGAGTTCGCTTACCTCAAAGCCACTTTCCAAGGTGATGCCCCATCGGATGGAGTAGAGGAG
Organism: Fragilariopsis cylindrus CCMP1102; assembly: GCA_900095095.1. Taxonomy (NCBI): domain Eukaryota; phylum Bacillariophyta; class Bacillariophyceae; order Bacillariales; family Bacillariaceae; genus Fragilariopsis; species Fragilariopsis cylindrus. Next base: position 12,528 of record FMBT01000725.1, read on the forward strand.
CCAAATCACCAGATTCATCGGAGGGGGAGGAAGAGAGTGTCAATTCCCAAACCAACGCTATCGCGGATCTTAGGGCTGAGGAGAGGAATGGAGTTGGAAACTCATACCGAACCCCAATTCGCAAGAGCAACTCGGATAGGGCCAGGACGACCGGTGCTGCCACAGCAGGAGCAAGGACGGCTGGTGATGGAGATAGTGGAGAAAGGACGGTTGGTGGTGGAGGTAGTGGAACCCCAACCAACCGAAATGGGGCCAACGTCAGTGGAAGCACGAGACCTAGGCAAAGCAGAGACCCAGGGGACCCTAATGACCCAGATTCGGAAGAAGATTCGCAATGCTCCGAGCTATCACTTCGTGGAAAGAGTGCAGCAAGGAAGAGGAACAGGAAGAAGAGGAAGAAAAAGATGCAAGCAGCTTCAGCTTCAGGCTCACCTGTCATTTCCGAACCAGTGGACTTTGCTATGCACATGGAAATGCTTAATGCCTCCGTCAAGTCCATGGCAGCAGCCACCGTGGACCAGTCCAAGGACCAACAAGGGTCCGACTTGATACTGATACCTTGAAGAAATCCTTGGTGAAGAATTTGACAGAGGAGCAGCAACTCCTCATGAGGGTAGTTCTTGGAGGAGATTTTGCTAACCCAAACACCCCAAGCAGTTGATCAGTTCAAGTGCCCGAGAACGCTCAAGAGCTCCTTAGGCACTCGAACCTCAAGCTATTTGAAAACAAGTTACAGCAGATCACGGAAGACTTCCCATGCCAACCGGATGCTGCTCTATTCGGGACATTCATCAGTATCGACGGTTTCAGGAAAGGGACCAACAGCCAGGCTGGAGGCCTGACGGTGTTCATGATGCATCCCTTCACCGGAATGGAGTCAAGTGTGGCCAGGAAGAAGCGGATCTCCATCCTTGCCGACGACGCGACCGATAAGGATTATGCGGAGAAGCTACTCAAGGCGGATTATTTCTTTCCCTCAACAGTCGATGAAGCTTTGGGCATGCTTGATTCCCTAATTTCACTGATTAAGTTCCTCTCCATCAAAGGTGACTACGTTGAAACTATTGCTACGGAGGGATACGCACTCGGAATGCGTCTGATCAAGCAGCACCGAAGGTTCATCCACACCCGGCAATTGGAAGATAAGATGTTCCTCACCAAGTTGCTCCACCAACTGGATCACAAGGACCAAATCTTCTATAATTCCGCTGCTACAGGTGCTTCGTGACCCGCAGCAGGGGAGGTTCCCCTTGTGTTACACCGCTCACTGTCGGGAGATGCGGATCAGCGAGGTCAACTATGTCTTCACTTCACTTCAACGGGAAGTGGAGCCCAACTTCAGGCTGCCACCGCATCTTCAACTAGCCCTTCGCCCGCCACCACCAGCTGCCAAAAAGGCCGCTGTAGGTGCTGCGGCGCAGGACAGGCCCCCGAAATCGCAGCAACCATGGTGGACCGTCAAACTGGCTGACGAATCACCTGCTTGGAACCTGCCTACCGGGAAGGTCTTTGCTGACTTCTTCACGAAGGGGGACAGGACCCTCTTCCCCGACATTTCTGTTCTGCACCACGCAGAGCGAAGGAAACGTCCCATTTGTCTTCACTACCTAACAGCAGGGAAGTGCACCAAAGACTGCTTCTTTGCCCATATCCGCAATGCCAAGTCCCTCCCAGCCGCCGACGCCAAAACGATCGACGAGTACGTTTTGGGATGCTATGCTAAAGAATGACGTCCAGGGCCTGCCCCAAGGAATCCTACCGCATCTAACCTTGGGTCAGCCCTTTCTATGATCGGTGCTCACCGTGCCCCTACCCACCTCTTCAACCGACTCCCGCTGCCACCGTTACCTAAAAGAGCTCCGAACCTACCACCTCCAAACCTACCCCTGAATATTTGACACCAGGTGATGCTCATAACGCTGCGAGATCACCAAGGACTGGCACCACCGGCCTCACCGGAACTGCACCCAGTCGATGGAATCCATCGCCAATGACAACCGCTTCTGTTGGCATAGATATGAGGCCGCCGTCCAGAACGGTAGCCGCTCCCCCTGGCATATCTATGAGGACGTCATCGAACCTGGCTCCGGCCGTCCCAAGACGACAACATCCGTCGCCGTTGACAACCGCTCCTGTTGGCATTGACATGAGGCCGCCGTCTAGAACAGCAGCCGCTCCCTTTGGCATGTCAATGAGGACGTCGCCGAACCAGGCTCCTGCCGTCTCCTTTGGAAATCATTTGAGAAGACAGCCAGCCGTTGTGCTACCTATCTACGATAGCCAGCAAACCATACCCCCCCAATACCCACGAAACTTCAGCCTCATTGCTTCGAACCAGAACGCACTGCTGCCGAAACTCGAAAATCACTACCGCTGGCAAGCCCGAAATGATTTGGACATGAATATAGTAGGTACGTTACCCCCTGTCTTGTCCATTTTTGATGCGCCTCGTGTTACGCCCGACGATGACAGCTTTGCTCCATCGCCCTGGCTACTCGCGTCCATCATCCGAGTTACAGCATCCCCTAGTACAGTCCCGAAAACCTCCTCCTTTTCTCTTTCGGACCGACGCACTTGCTCTCGAGCACAATGCCGAACTCCTGAAGGAATACGATTATGATCTATCCCTACTACTACCGGATTTCCAAGATACTACCATCGCGTATGGCTCGGAATTTCGTCCCATTGACGACCTCCGAAGTGTATTTGGGAAGCACCCCAACTTCGAATTCTTCGAATCTACGGTGCTAAAATAAATGGGACTATCATTTTAACAGGGAACTTACAGAAGATGAGAGAATGGCTGAACTCGAAGCTCAAGTACTTCGAGGAAATCATAAATCTGCAACTTCCGATCCCGAAGGGACCGACAAAATGACGGGGAAAGATGTGAAGAAAGGCTTCTCTCTGCCTTTCCCAGCATCGATCGTAACGAAAATCAAGCAAGCATTGGTCCAACCGGCAGGAAAAGTCTCTCAACACTCACTCACTGCACAGGTAGCAGAATGCTGAAAGACCGTCTCACCCACGATCTCTCCTTCTGCTCACTGAGGATTACGCATCCGTAAACAGCCGATGTGACTTTGACAAGTACCCACCTATTATTTATGGTTCCTGCCTCATCAGGACCATTCATTATATCGTGGCACTACGAGCTGCCTTTCCTGACGAGCGGATCCTCATCAGCAAGTTCGATTTTAGCGACGCCTATCGTCGCATGGCCCATGATGCGGCCGCCGCAGCTCAATCTATCCTAATTGTGAACACATTGCTTACCTAGCACTGCGGCTCTCATTTGGAGGAGCAATGAACCCAGCAGCTTGGAGCTGCTGTTCGGAGATGATCACCGACCTCAGCAACGAGCTACCTTTGATGGAGGACTGGAATCCTGAAGAGATCTGCAGTCCCGATCAACACAAAGTCCAGGCACCGATCTACGACGTCGGATCAGTGTGCACCGGCACCGGCAAAGCCCCTTTCTGTCCACATTCCCGTCACAGCCCTCGGCAGAAGCGACTGTTTTATCGATGATATCATTGTGGTGATGATCGATAGACCTGAGCAAATCCTGAGGCATTCGTCAGCGCCCCATTGGCGATCCACTGCGCGATGAGACCGAATGCTGGAGTGGAGAAGGAACCTATCCCTAGAAGAGATGCTATGGCAGGAGAGAAGCTAGTAGCTGAAGGATCCCCAGCTGAATCCCAGATCTGCTTAGGGTGGACCATAAACACCCGACTCCTTCTTCTGCTGCTTCCCCTTGACAAGTTCTCTGCTTGGTCCGCGGACATCGTAGATCTGTTGGGAAGGCCGGACAGAGTTGTGACTAGACCCGAGCTGGAAACCCTGATAGGCCGGTTAAATCATGCATCGTTCGTGATACCCCTATCCAGGCACTTCCTCTCTAACCTACGATCAAAATTGAAAACAGGCCTAGACCAAATTCGCGAGCCAAGTCCAAGCCAAATCGAATCCAAGTACCGAACCCAGATCCACCGAACCAAGACCTGAACCAAGACCACCGAACCAAGAACCGATCCAAGTCAAGCACCATACCCGGTACCGCTTCCGAATCCAGCTCCGACAACAGGACTGTCTTCCAGCGCGTGGCAGGTAAGGTGACCGCTTGGTGACCAAGGCAACTTCGAAAACCCAATTCCGATGGCTCCGTAACCAGACCTATCGCCTCAGCGATGAGGACTGCTCGGACCTGAGGCTCTGGCTCCTGCTCCTGGAGAAAGCTGCCAAAGGAATCTCCTTGAATGGGCTGACGATGAGAAATCCGACGATGCTGTCTGTCTCTGATTCTTGCCCCTTTGGTCTTGGAGGATTCACTTCCAATGGCTCCGCCTGGCGGCTCCAAGTAAGCGAATCCTCACCTATCTATGGAAATTGCATTTCTAACAACGCATTGGAGTTCCTAGCCATGGTCATCACGATCTGGCTGACTCTGATTGAGTGCAAGGAGCAAGGACTCAAAGATGAACTGATACTAGCTTTAGGGGATAACACCAGTGCCATTGGATGGATGACGAAGACAGGATTCCTTCCACCTGACTCAGTCTACTTCAGTGCCGCTAACTTTATCGCCCGAAAATTAGCCAGCCTCATGATCGAGTCCGGGAACTTCCTTGCCTCCCAACACTTGAAGGGGAAGAAGAACATTGTAGCTG
>FMBT01000618.1:0-33355 GCA_900095095.1 Fragilariopsis cylindrus CCMP1102
CTTGGATTCAATACGAACTTTCTTCCTTGGCTGTTTCTCCTCCATGTCACCGGATGGTGCTCGTCGAAGTTCTTCTTCTTCCTTGTTGGATACACCATCAGCACCAGTATTGCTATCACCCCGTTCTTCGTCTCGACCGTCGTCTTTTTCTTCGTATAGTTCCCCCTCATCACGTTTAGATGGAGTTAAATGCAAAAGACCGCTACTACCGCTAGAGCACTTCATCAGATCCAATGATTCGGAATCTGCATCTGTTCCGGGACTACTTGGTTCTTTTGTAGTAGCTCCAGCTGAAGACGTTTTCTTCTTGTTGTTGGAAGCAACATCGATATCCATGGCCGCCTGTGCAGATGCTACAGAACAAAGTTCGTCCAATGAGGAAGCCTTTTGGATATCTTCAGGACAATTATTTGCTGCTTCAACAGCTGCTGCGGCGGCGGCAGCGATGGACTCGGAGAAATTCGCTCGTCTCTCAGCTCCATCAGTTGGTGAATTGGTCAACGAAGACGAATTGGAATGTGGATGTCTAGATTGACTATCATCTTCTTCTGCTTCATCTTTCGAAGCTGCAGCTTCCCGTTTTTTCATTCCCAAATGTTCTTGAATCACAGAATCGTCGATACTGTTGATTTGTTTTAGTTGTTTCCACGAATCGTCATCTGAAGCCATCGATGCATCTCCCCTATGTTCATCGTCTTCAACTCCACCAACTTTTTTGATTTCTTCTTCTTGGTTTTTATTAGATGATTTGGCCATCGCCGCCAGTTTCTCCTTTTCGACCCGATCAAAAGACGTTGATACACTTCGACTAAATGTGTTATTAGTTGCTCCACCATGATGGTCTGATGGAGGATACGACCCTGGATGATCTCGTGGATAATGTTGATCAGGACCACGAGAAGGAGGATACTGTCCTGCACCTGGTGGAGGATAAGGTGGTGGGGGTCCCCCGTGTCCAGGTCCGTAGGAATTAGGATTCCGTGGATCGGATTGATACGCACTGAACGATTGAGTGGGATAAGGCTGTGGAGGGTATTGATGTTGTCCTGTTCCTGGTCCTCGCAGCTGTTGCGAATGTGGTGGCTCGTAGCGTTGCCCAGAAGGAGGAGGATGTGGAGGAGGTGGTCCTCTTCCCATCTGCTGTGGAGGAGGTGGTCCATACTCATTAAATCCGGACCACGCTGGTCGTAATATCCTGGATGATGCTGTGGCGGTGGAGGATGACCATGTTGTGCTGGATACCCACTACTTGGAGGCATTCTTCTATTGTAATATGGTCCTGGAGGACCACCACGTCGATCGTACGGTACTCCAGCACCATTTATTGCTCCAGCTCCAGGAGATACTTGCATGGGAGGTTGATTATAATACTGATCACCCGGACGAGGATGACCGTGAGGTGGTGGGGGTGGCGGTTGTCTTCTAGCTGACGAATCATGAGGTTGAAAGGCTCCATTCCCCCCTACAGGTCGACCCTCGTATGGAACAGGAGGATAAAATCCATTATTATTTCTACCTGGTGGTACCTGTCTACTATTATTTGCCCCATTATTGTTGCCATTCTCCCTAGTTTTGTTTGCATGCTTCGGTGTTGCTGCTGTAGTTGTTGTGCCTTCTGCAGCAGCCGATGATCCCGACGTCTTGTCTTCCTCTAGGTTACTGTCACTACTGTTGATGGCTGATGTATCGACCGTAATTACCTGAGGAGGAGCAGCCGTTTTGCCAGCACCAGCGGCAGCAGTAGTAGAAGCTTCGGCATTGTTATTATTATCATTTGATTCTTCACCAGCTACAGCATCACTGCGACCAGGAGGAGTTGTACCACTAGGAACACACTTCTCCATCGTAGTAAAAGATTTTTCTTATCCAATTCCGATTTGTAAATGAACGTCCGTTTGATCGTTTGATAATGATATAACTATTGAAACAAAACGTAAGGATGATTTGATAATAAATAATGTTGATTAAGGATGTGAGATAAAACGGAAGTGATGTTTTCGATTGGCGTTGCGTTTGGACCCACCACTACAACAAAAGATAAGGCAGTACAGTATGACGACGATCGGTATTTTTATAACGCACTAACGCATTCAAATTTAGTAAGTATTCTATTATTTGATGAACGGACTGGTTATGATGTCACGACGGTTTGTATTCTCTATTTTGAATAGCTCTTTCTTCTCTTACACTTAAGAAAATCGTTACTTTAAGATTTCGAATTTTTAACGGTTAGAAAATTATTCTTAAGTGACTCGAGACACACGCGTGAATTAAAAATCAAAAAAACGTCCGGCGGTCATGCGACGTACACTTTTTACGTTCATGTGTGATACGATTCTCTGGGACTGACGACGAGACGAGACCATGATATGCACCACTACTATCGTACCGTTTGACGACAGTCAACAAACAGAGAGCAAACGAATGAAGAATCGGATTAATACAAATGATATGTAACCATTCATCAGCTGCTGAAGTACTCACTTTACTCTTCTCTTTTCTTCAGTCTTAATTTCGGTTCAGGAAGGAAGGGAGTTGGTTGTCTTTCTTTCTTCTTACAGGTCATGTCACAATCGGATAGGTATTGTTAATAATGTGTGCCGTTGGACAGTAGATAGCGTTGGAACCGACACTTTATTACGTTACAAAAAAAATTCTCGAACGTTCAACAGATCTATCGCTGGTAAGACATAGAAAATCGACAGTTAGCGAGGAATAGTTAGGAGTTTCACATAAAAAGGACGGCAGGCGTTAAAATGAGCACTGCTGGAAGATTTGATATCGCCAAATTTTGAAAAATTGAAGATATCCATGTCCTCCTCTGGTAGTAAACCGACGACGCAATAATGTACGATTAGGGTGTCTTGTAAACATTCCGTGACTCAATTTCTTCGCCGCATGAACGATTGCTGTAATTTTTCCTTCCCATCTCAAAGCACGATTGTAATTTTTAATCGTGCGCGCAGCACCATATTTAGTTACTCACAACATGATGTACAGCAGTACAGTACTGGAACTGTAGTATGCCTTTTATTATCACCTACTTTTGATTGAATCTATTTTACACACATGCAAATTTTGTGTACTCTATTGTAGTCCTAAGTATCTAATGAATGAGATAGGTGCATCAACCATTATCTTTTGCCATGATGCTGATAATTACATTGAGGGCAATAATTATAACCTTGTGGACTGCATTATTTCATCCTCTAGCAGTTGGTGGTCCTTCCTGCTGTGCTGGTTCCCGAAACTAAATTTCCATGATCTCAACCAAGTTAGAAGCTACTCTGTCTGGTTAAATTCTTTTGGTTGCATGGTAGAGGACAAGAAATTTTTAAGAATAATTGATATGATACATACAGTACTAGTCATTAGATAGCAAAAGGCACCATTATACATACCTAAGAAGTAACTCCATAGCATGTGGGCTCCAACTAAAATTGATATATGTATATATATATATATATATATGCATATGCATATGTACACTATATACTATTTATATACATATTATTATTATTAATAAGAAATTAAAATTGGATTAAAAAAACAAAGCAGTAGGACAAAAGGTGGAGCAAAAAAACTTTATTGAAACAAAATGGCAGAATATCTATTTTCGTGTGCTTGTCATGTCCTGAGGCCAAATGCAGCATTTATTTATTATTTCTCCCCTCAGGACACAGAAATGCATTGCTCTACTTTGAGCATAGTATCGAGGCAGAGAAAAAAACTATCCCTTTGTTGACTTTCATCGTCAACTTGGTCTTTTCTTATTATGAGTATATAGGTGGCTAAGAAAATTTAATATAGCCTACTACATTAAAGTATGGATGAATACCTCTATATAAAATTTTAATGTACGCTATTGTATTCATGTCATTTGTTTATAAAGTATGGATCATTTACAATAGAGAAAGAACTTCGTCGGCAATTTCAAGAGTCTTTTCAATATCTTCATCTGTATGCGCGAGTGACATGAAACCGGCCTCGTACATGGAAGGTGCAAGGTATACACCTCGTTCCAACATCATTCTGTGCCATTTTCCAAATTTCTCTCCATCACTCTTGGCTGCTTGTGCAAAGTTTCTAACCTTTTCATCGGCGAAATACCATCCGAACATACCCCCAGCCCAGTCTCCTTGGACACCATGATCGTGCTTCTTACCGAGCTCCATCATACCCTCGACGAGCTTTTGAGACTTACGTTCTAACTCCTCGTATGTACCTTCTGCTCTGAGTTTTTTCATTGTTTCGAGACCTGCTGTCATGGCCAAAGGATTACCACTTAGTGTACCGGCTTGGTACATAGGACCAGCGGGTGCTACCATTTCCATGATGTCCTTGCGTCCACCGTAGGCACCGACAGGAAGACCTCCTCCAATGACCTTACCCATAGTAGTAACATCAGGTGTGATTCCGAAATATTCTTGGGCACCACCATATGAAACTCGGAAGCCAGTCATAACTTCATCGAATACAAGAAGGGCGCCATTAGCGTCGCACAATTCGCGAATTCCTTGCAAAAATTCCTTGTCGGGTTTGATGAAACCAGAGTTACCAACAACAGGTTCCAAAATGACAGCAGCGATCGAATCTTTGTTTGATTCGAAGATTGCCTTAACGGACTCCAAATTGTTGTATTCCGCACAGAAGGTGGCCTTAGTGGCTGCACTAGGGACACCGGGCGAATCAGGTAAGCCTAATGTAGCAACACCAGATCCGGCTTGGACCAGGAAGGCGTCAGCGTGTCCATGGTAACATCCCTCGAACTTGATGATGTTTTCACGATTCGTGTGGGCACGAACCAAACGGAGCATTCCCATACAAGCTTCAGTACCAGAGTTGGTGAATCGGACCATTTCGACGGAAGGAACGGCAGCGATGACAGCCTTTGCCAATTCATTTTCAAGTGGACAAGGTGCACCGAAAGAGGTACCCTTAGCCATGGTTTTTGTAACAGCCTCTAAGACATCATCGTCGGCGTGACCTAGGATAGCAGGTCCCCAAGTTCCAACGTAATCAATGTATTTGTTCTCGTCGACATCCCATGCGTATGCACCCTTCACACGATCGAAAACGACAGGGTTTCCTCCGACCGACTTGAAGGCACGGACTGGAGAAGAGACACCACCGGGCATCAACTATTAATATTAATATAGATATAAATAAATAAATATTATAAAAAAGAGAGAAAATGTTTAATAGTGTGAGCGAAGGAATTGATCGTACATAATATGTAACATGATGTAAAATTACTTCCAAACGACGATGTCGATGACGACAAGTTTATTGAATAAGGCTATATCAATCATATCTTGCCGTTCATCAAACATGCTTCCATATCTCGTTTTTTTCTTGATCGTTTTGAAATCAATTATTCGTTCGTTCTTACAGTAAGTGCTTCTGCGAAAATTTCTTCACTCTTGGTAAATGTGTATGTAGGAGTTTTTGAGGCAGTACTGGATAGCGACGTAGATGACGCTCCGTTTACTTGAGGAGCGAAGGCAAATGCTCCTCCCATTGATGTAGCGGCCATTACGGCGGTGATAACTCCAGCAGAAAACTTCATGGTGTATTATACTTTTATTAATTCGTTTTATTGTAGTGCTGTAGGAATGGAAAGTTAATGAGACAAACTTAGACTTGTTGTCTTCTTGTCGAAAAAGAATGCAAATCTTCGCTTTGCTGATGACAAGATGTTCGATGGAAATTTTTGCGGTTGAACATTGATTTTGGAAATCTACACGTGGATGAACAAATCGGAATGTGACACAGAAATGGAAAATATCTTCGACTCGATTGACTCAAATTTAATGAATGATAAAATTGAAAATTGAAAATACAGTAACTTACTAATTGCTGAGATCATGAAAGTTAAAGCGGAGGCAAATTTGATTGAAGTGGGAAGGTATGATATGCTATCATTGACCATATATTGCGCAAGCATTCTCTGATAGAATACCAAGTTTTGAACAATTCCCAGAAAGAGTACCAAAAATTTGATATGGAAATCAACACTACACTACTGTACTGTAATGACAATTTTGCCATTCCAAGTTACTAAAAAAGATCATGTTACAGGGCAAGTCTCATTAAAATGTGCTGCTTTCATTAGGGCTAATATCTGATTTAGAACTGTATATGTTACTTGATAAATCAGAGAATTACACTTTTCAAAAATGCTAATATTATCCATTAAATAATGGTATACTCTCTATTTTGTTCTAATTTTGATATCTTAAAGAAGCAGTATTTTTAATTCGTTTCTACCGCAACAGCATCCGTCATTGTCACCCCTACAGTTTCATCGTTGTCGTAAGAAGAAGATAGAAATAAAGGTGGTCGTGTACAATTCTTATCAAAAATAGGAAATTCTTCATCTTGCAACCATGCTTTCAAAAAAGCAAAAGAAGCCGCAGGTTTGTAGGTGGGAACCATATGTCCAGCACCACGGATTGTTAAGAAATCAAAATTTCCTTCGTATCGTTCCACGTATCCACCCATTTGTTGACACCCATCAGTCGTCCATGGACGCCAATGTGAAATTTCATCAAAACCTAAATGAGACGTCCAATTTTGTGTCGCAAAACTTGTAATGGCTGGATCGGTATCACCATTATAGATTAATATTTTTAATTTTCCATTCATTTCTTTGTAGAATGGTTGTAAATCTGGTTCGGTTGGCGTATAATCAAAATCACCCGCAGCATTATCCACTTCAAAGAATGTAGATCGTACATGGAATGCATCCAATACCACCGATCCTAAACTCAAGTATTCTTCAAGGACAGGTCCAGCACCACATGGATAATCGTTTAATGCACCATTAAGATTTAGATCATGATGATTCTGATCCAGTCCCAATGTTTTCTTCCACTTCAATCCATTCTGGTACGTACATTCATCATATAATGCATATTCAAATAAACCACCAATTTCTTCATTGATTTTAGCTATCGCCGCTCGACATAGATCATCTTTATTATGGTTGTTGCTACCAGTACCAAAAGTAGTTAAGAAACCAGGCCCGTCGGAATGGGAACAGGCTTTCATAATCATACGAAAATCACTTAAAGGGATTTGATGATGACCAGCCATAAACCATAAGTACCAATAATCCACAAATGATTGTGACCCTAAATTGCCACACATACTTGTTTCGGTACCTAAACACCCATCACCGACCGCAAACCCCTTCAGATTTAAGACAATCGTCTCATTATTATCCTTTTTATTATTATTATCATTATGTTCAACGATTTGACGTGCTAGTGTTGGGATATAAATACCACCATACGATTCTCCTGTCAAATATAATTCTTTTTCCACCAAACATGGGAATTTTTCTCTATAAAATGTTTGTAGTGCAGTATATGCATTCAATGATGTTAATTCATCCGTCCATGCAATTCCGCCACATGAATGACTCGAGGAATTTTTTGTATCGTCATCATTACAGTAACTAAATCCCACCGGTGCCGGTTGATCAATCATTAGTATGGATCCGAGTCGTGTCCATGTGTGTTTATTATAAATTGGTGTTGGTATACCGGTCTTTTTATATTCATCTGTTTGAATACTTTCATCGGATAACAGTAATGGACCAATTTCTGTGAGTAGACCGAATAATGAGGAAGCCCCCGGTCCACCATTTGACCAGTATATTAATGGTAAATCGTTTTCATTTTCATTTTCATTTTCGCCCTCGTTGTTATTTTGTTGTTCTTCTTCGTCTCCTTCTTCTTCCGCTTGGATTAATACATAATGAGTATGGACTGTTTGACCTTCTAATTCATAATCTAAATATCCGGAATACCATGCTGATGGTAATGGTTGATCCCAACCAGGAATTGATTTCATCCGATCAGGATGATCTGATTGTAACAAACAACTACTTCCATTGTCGTTGACGTCATTGCCATTGTCGCTGTCGCTGTTGATATCGTTGATATCGTTGGCACTATTATTCTTCTTCTTCTTCCGAATCGTATCGGCAAAAGTACTTTCCACGAGAAGGAATAGACATAGGAATGAAAGCAGAGATCGTTGAAAAATCGACGGCATGATCAAATTGATAATGATGGCAGCTAGTGTAGTGGGTTGTTGCTGTTCGACGCAGATACAAGTTACCAGAAAGATAGATATAATAAAGTACTATATATGCAAAGCAAGTAGCACAAGTATCAAGTGAGAAGTATGTAAGTTTTAAGTATGAAGTAATAGTTGAAAATTCTGTAACAATACGATTGACGATGAACGAACACGATCTTCGGAAATCATTTTGATTTGCTTGACTTCGTCGGCGATTAATAAAAGAAGGGAAAGAATTCTGATACAGGACACCACGCACGACTAACTATCATTCGGGGGAGTAAATGGAGAAAAAAATCCATCTCCCCCGATTGATTGATTCATTCATTGAAATCTTGAAAATTTCAAATCTTGAAAAAATTCAAGGCATGCATCATCGACATTTGATATGACATTGTCAATGGATCATTTTTGCACTCATTTTTAGTTCCCGGAGAGAGGAACAACAATCATTCAAATGTAGTAGTAACTTGCGAAGAGTGCAAGAAGTTCAAAGTAAATTCACACGACGGGGTTTTTTGGTCGGACTCGAAGTCTAGAATTATAAATAATATGACGATCGAACAACAACAAACATCATCGTCATCTTCATCGTCATCGTCATCGTCGTTGTCAATCGGTATCATAGTATCATTGGTGACATTAGGTGCTCTAGTAGGTGTATCGTTGACCTTCCGAATACTTTATTCACATACTGATGACGACGGCGACGACATCGACGACGACGGAATCGACAATTGCTGTGGCAATACTGCGGACGAAAGCAGCAGCTCGTCGTCCTGCCGTTGTTGTTCCTGTGCTATAATAAAACGTAATCATTTACCAGAATTAGTGATACTCGTGAGGCACGGCGAAAGTGAAGGGAATGTGGACAATACAGTGTGGTGGAAAAAGGCGGATCATGAAATTGAATTAACAAGGAAGGGACAACAACAAGCAGCAGATGCTGGAAAACGAATTAATGCTATCTTGAATTCCTACAACAACAGTAGTAGTAATAAGAACAGACGCATTATACGAAATATACATCTTCATGTCAGTCCATTTGAACGAACCATACAAACAGCGAAATATGCTCTTCCGTATTTTGATAATCAATACAACAATATTAAGAATGAACAACAACAACAAAAACGAATTGTGAAAGAATATCATCTTTGTACACAATTGCGTGAACAAGAATTTGGTAATACACAGAATTCACAATTTTGTCACTATCGAGAAGAACAAAAAAAGGTGGGCCGATTCTGGTATCGTTTTCCTACCGGAGAAAGTGGTGCCGATGTCTTAGATCGTGTGAAATCCTGGTGGGAAGATTCGTTACTTAATACCAACGAACGATACGATTATGAACATTGTGATGCTGTTATTGTTTTTTCACATGGTTTAACGGTACGATTAATCTTATGTCAATTATTTTCGTGGAGTATTAATACCTTCCATTCGGTGTATAATGCTAGAAATTGTGATTTGTATGTCCTACAAAAAGATTTAACCAAACGTGGTCGATCACCCTATACCTTAGATGGTATTAATGGTGAACTACCGAAATCATCCATTGATGTTTGCGTGACATTCCATTCTCAAAGTCGTTATTATGTAGAAAATTGTAGTAACAATAAACAAAGCATCAACAACAACAGCAACAATACTGAAAATTATGGAAGCAAAATCGAAAATGGCATCGTCAATAACGAAACCAATGCGAAAGAAAGCAACGACAAAGAAGAAGATAACGATGACGATGACGAAATACTAGTAGAAACAAAACAAGTAGTCCAAAAGGTGTATAAACTTCAAGACTATTTGAGTATTCAATCACCTAGAATAACAAGAATCGATAGAGCGAAGAAAAGAGTAATAGAACAATATCCAAACGATTTTGATAAATTGGAGGATATTGAATCGATATTCTTTTTACCTTTTTATCAATATAAGCATTAGAAATGATAATGATTGATACTACAATACAAAACAAAAAAAATAGGGAACTTAAAAAGATAAAAAAATACAGTTACTATTGATTACATAGTAATATAATCAATCAATTTGATCATCGCCATCTACCCAACCCATACTTTTTTGGATAGCTTTCTTCCATCCTTTCAAATATTTCTCTCTACGTTTACTATCCATAGAAGGAACGAATCGTTCCTCTTCTGCCCACAATGATTTAATCTCCTTCGTATCTTTCCATACACCCACTGCAAGACCGGCTACATACGCTGCACCAAGAGCTGTTGTTTCCTTAACAACTGGTTTAATCACAGGAACATTCGTCATATCAGCCGTAAATTGCATCAACAACGAATTTGCTGTACCTCCACCATCAACTCTTAATTCTTTCAGCGGAACATGTGAATCTACATTAATAGCATCAAACACGTCCTTTGTTTGATATGCCGCTGATTCAAGTGCAGCACGACAAAAATGATTCTTATTATGTGATGCTGTCATTCCTACTATACATGCTCGAGCATCGGATTTCCAATATGGTGCAAATAAGCCAGCAAATGCAGGGACGAAGTACATACCATCATTCGAATCGACTTTACGAGCATATATTTCTGATTCGGAAGCATCATCAATAATTTGTAACTGATCACGTAACCATTGTATGGTCGATCCAGAATGTGATACACTCCCCTCTAATGCATATACAGGTTTTTCATTACCTAGGCAATAACCGACCGTCGTTAATAAGCCATGCGTACTGGGAATTGGTTGTGTTCCTGTATTCATCATTAAAAATAGACCCGTACCGTAAGTATTCTTAGCTTCCCCAGCTTCAAATGCACCCTGTCCAAACAATGCTGCCTGTTGGTCACCTAATATCCCAGCAATTGGTGTACCTTCTATAGCTGGTTCACCAAAACCGATTGCACATCTACCATAGACTTCACTACTACTTTTAATATCTGGAAGTGCAGATAAGGGAATAGATACACCATCATCTGATAATGATCCATCATGACCACAAACTGTATCGATAAGAACCTTATCCCATTTTAATGTATGAAGATCCATAAACAACCATCGACTAGCATTCGTAACATCAGTGATAAATAATCCACCGACATTTGCGGCGGCGGCGGTGGTGGCTTGTCCTTCAGCTTTACTTCCAGTCAGTTGATATATAAGCCATGTATCGATAGTTCCAAATCGTACCTGTGATCGTCGTTTAGTATTTAATAAATCTGCACGAAGTTCTGGATTATTATCCATCAACCATCGTACTTTCGTCCCAGCAAAGTAACTAGCAATAGGTAATCCAGTTTCCGAACGTAATCGATTTGGATCACCATTAGCTATAGTATGTGCAACATCAGTGGTACGTAAATCATCCCAAACAATTGCATTCTGATACGGTACACCAGTTATTGTATTCCACGCGATAGTCGTTTCACGTTGATTTGTAATACCAATTGCCTGTAATGGTTGGGACTTCAAATCAATACTAAATTTGGAATTTTTTAATGCCTGTGCAACATTTTGTATACATGTTAATGTATTATACCAAATCTCAATTGGATTATGTTCATGCCAACCAATATGATCCGTAGGAAAAATTTGTGTATGTTCCATTTGTGCAGATGCAGCAATTTGACCAAGATGTGTAAATACAAGAAAACGTGTACTACTCGTCCCTTGATCGATTGAACCAATCAGTGGTATAGCAGGAGATACGGATGATGATGATGACCCACATTCTGTTGCTCCTGCTGCAATCAATGCTTCGGCATTCACAGAAGTTCTGCATTCAAATTTTGATGGTATGGAGGATGTCATCAATTGGTCGTCTTGAGGCAACACCACATCATCGTCGGTTTCTTTCATTATAGCGCCACCTTTTACTGAAAATATCTTGTTCGAAATATGCAATTGATGAATTATATTACTCCTTTTTGCTCTCCAGGCGACCACTTCATCAATCGACCATAGAAGCGATACTCCCAAACATCGTACTATTGCTTTCTTCGCCGTTAACGACCTCATCGCCTAGCTAGCTAGCTAGCTATCAAAGACGATTTGCGATTTGATTGACTTGTAATGTTGCCTAAAACCGCTGGATTTTACCTCCTGGGTAGGAAGAGGAGTTCGTGTTGTTTGAGTAAGATAGTGATGCAATAGAGCAATACAGCAATAGGCAATATGCAATAGTACTTAGTAGAGTAACGATAGGAAAAGCAAGGGCGAAACCCTTTCTTGTAAAAATGTAAAAATAAATTTTATGCTGAAAGATTCGACATTTAGAGATTCGGGACTGGGTTTAATCACGGAGCGAGGGCTCAGAGCTTTGAAGCTCAAGTTGAACACACAAGATAAAAAGCAAACACTTTGTTAAGATTCAAGAAACGACAATGAGAAATAATCAGTTCCTGTTCCTTCCTTTGGCGGCGACGTGCTATTGCTATTATATGCTTCTACTTTATTGTTGCTGTTGTAATAATAATGCTAATAGTGGTGTACAGGTGGTGAAAGGTTTCCGACAACAATCGTCGTTGTCGTCGTCATCGTTATCGTTATCACAAAGAATATCTGCGACGACAATAAGACGAAAAATAAAAACATTAGCAACAACGTCAGCAACAACTTCGACGTTATTTTCTTTACCATTAAGGCTGTGTTCATCATCATCTGACTATTTGTCGATACCGACGACCACGCTGTCAATGACGACGACATCGATCGACGACAAAAAGAAATTTCAAATTCTCGGTGCCGATGACGATGATGATTGCGATGAGGGCGATGGGATTTGTAATATTGCAAACGACTATGATATATTCTTATTAGACATGTGGGGTGTAATGCATGATGGGGAAAAACCATATAATGGCGTCTTAGAAGTTATTCAGAAATTAAAAAATTATCACCAAGATAATGAGAACAAGAAAAAGAAGAAATTGATTATAGTATCTAATTCATCGAAACGACGATCAAATAGTGTTCAGATGTTACGTAAATTAGGTTTTAATGAGAATGATTTTGATGAAATTATTACAAGTGGTGAAGTTGCTCATCATTTACTTCAACATTTATCATCATCAGAGTTAGACGAAGAAGAAGAAGATTCGTCATCATCATCATCATTGTCGTGGATACCAAAAAATATACCATCTCCATTCGAAGATCTGCGTACTGCTACAAGCATTAGTCGCAACAGTAACAATAATCATGCTTTTTGTTTTGGTAGTGGTGATGAAGATGAAATATATTTAAATTCATGTGGATGGACTTTAGCAGAAAATATTGAAAGTGCTAATTTGATTGTTGCTCGTGGTACATTTGTTATTCATCAAAAACAAAATGAGAATGATGATGATGATGTCATGAAGGACAGTGGTGTTGTTGTTGATAAGAAAATAGATGAAACATTGTATTGGAAAACGTATCAAGATGTATTAGATAAAGCAGCTCGTCAACAAATTCCTATGATTGTATGCAATCCAGATAAAATTCGACCGGATGTTGATAAGGTAAATTACACAAGTAAAAGTAGTATGCATTCGTTTCATATATGGGCTGCTGTTTCTTCGTTTAACTATACAAATTGCTTACTTGCTATCCTTTGTCATTCTCATTATTTGTAGAGTCCTATGCCTGGAACCATCGGGGTCGCATACGAAGAATTGTTATCGAAGTACCACGGTGGTAATAAGAATAATGAAGACGACGACAACAACCACGACGCCAGTGCATTTTCTACTGAGTCATTAGTGTTGTATTTAGGAAAACCATTTCCTAGTGTCTATGAAATTGCCCTATCATCGATTAGCAGTAGCAGTGACGGTGATAGTTCTTCTGATGATATCGATAAATCACGTGTTGTTATGGTCGGAGATGCATTAGAAACGGATGTAACGGGTGCTACCGTTGCAGGATTTGATTCGATTTGGGTTATTAATGATGGAATACATTATCAAGATGTTGTTACTGCTGCTAATACTAGCATTGATACTACTAGCACATCATCAATATCGTCTCTAGAGAATGGATGCGAAACGGTATTACAAGATTTCAATCAAAAGTCTGAATCGACGTATGCGAAAGGACGACAAGTTTCACCTACGTTTGTTATACCGCATTTTCGGTGGTAATATTTAATATAATGTACATTATTAGGATGATGTTCACTTCTCTTTTTATTTATCTTTAAATCAAAACAATCTTGCATTTTATGCATTGCGCCCCCTTAACACGATACGGGAGCAAAAGTTAAAACATACATTCTTTAATATCAAACAAAATGCTACTATTTGTAGACATGCAACTTTACAGTCAATTTCCAACCTCTTAAACGTAACTTGGTATGTCATCCTCTTCCCGATTCCTTCTTCCCCTGCTTTTACAGCGGCGTCTGGATGACGTATGGGTACTTTTTCCGGATAGTAAATCTTCGATTTCAGTTTCTACAGTAGTTGTACTTGTAATGCCTTGTTCCTCAACCTCCTTCCTTCGATGCTGCTGCTGGTTCGATGTCACATCACTACTAGTACGAGCCTTGCTACTGCTTCGAGCCTTACTACTGCTACGAGCCTTGCTTCTACTTCGGCTGCTTCGAGCCTTGCTACTACTTCGGCTGATACTATCGTTACTGTAACTTCTACTTGTTGTACCATCACCGTCTGTAGAATGTGGCGTTCCTGGTGGTGCAAGAGCCTTGCTACTAATTCGAGCCTTGCTGCTGCTTCGAGCCTTACTACTGCTACGAGCCTTGCTTCTACTTCGGCTGCTTCGAGCCTTGCTACTACTTCGGCTGATACTATCGTCATTGTAACCTCTACTTGTTATACCATCACCGTCTGTAGAATGTGGCGTTCCTGGTGGTGTAAGAGCCTTGCTACTGATTCGAGCCTTGCTGCTGCTTCGAGCCTTACTACTGCTTCGAGCCTTACTACTACTTCGAGCCTTGCTTCTACTTCGAGCCTTGCTTCTACTTCGGCTGCTTCGAGCCTTGCTGCTACTTCGGCTGGTACTATCGTCATTGTAACTTATACTTGTTATACCATCACCGTCTTCAGAATGTGGCGTTCCTGGTGGTGTACAAGCCTTGCTACTGATTCGAGCCTTGCTACTGCTTCGAGCCTTGCTGCTGCTTTGAGCCTTGCTTTTACTTCGAGCCCTGCTTTTACTTCGAGCCCTGCTTTTACTGCGGCTGCTACGTCCTCTACGGTTGCTACTACTACGACCACGACTTGATAGCTCTTGTAGCATACCTATTAGTCCAGAATCTTTTGAATAATCCTTAGTAGTAGTTTTCGGTGCCAGTTTTGGAGTAGTTTTTCTGTGTTTATTCTTTTCATTCTTGTTGTCATCGTCACTTTCATCATTGTTATCGTCACTGTTACTTCCACTTGTTGTACCATCACTGCCAGTAAAATTTGGCTTTCTTGGTGGTGTATCTACAGGTTTTTCTGAAGAAGGAGGACGAGCATGGCTATTGACCTCACTTGTATTCGATTTCACCCGAGTAAGATCTGCGTCTTCTAGAGAATTGGATCTCTTTCGATGTGAAGCTACATCACACGGTCGACCGTGGTAACTTTTAACCTCAGTATTTTCTCCAATAACCCTTGTACTTGTACCCATGGGAATAATATGGAGTCCAGATTCCTCTCGTAAATATGGATCGATATTAATGGCATTCTTAGGATCGGCATCAGAACCATTGTAATTGTCGCTTTGGGTTCGACCTTCCAATTGTTTACGACTTTCTCCCATACTAGACCTCCTTTTTGGATGGCGGGGATGACTATTTCCACTAGTTCTTGACGGAGATGGTGTAGTGTATTCGTCCGTAGGTATGCTGTCACTATTGGACGGAGCGTATTCCGTCATCCTACCAGGACTACCATCATTCAAACTGGCCCTCCTCTTATCAGGTAACGATTCATCTTCGGGCATGCTCATCATCTTTGAAACTTTCTTGATTCTTCGACTAGATGATTGACGTCTAGGTTTGACCATACTACGACTTACAACAGTCATCGGTTTCGTCGCTAAGACTTGTTGCTCCTTATGGTCTTCAATAGAAATAGATTCGTCAATGGAAGCATCCTCATCAATAGTCAACGGTTTCATCGCTAAGACTCGTGGCTCCTCATCGTCTTGTGGCTCCTTGTAGTCTTCAATAAAAACACTACAATCAATACTTTCATCCGCAGCAATAGAATCTATGTCATCGTCCTCGTGTGACTGATGACTTCGTAGTGACCTTTTCTGTTGCAAAGCTACTATTTGCTGTTGTTGTTGTTGATCCTCATCATCACGTAACATATTGCGTAGAGATCGGGATTTTTCAAGGGCGGCAGTCTTAAGGTTCCTATCACTCCCATCACTTTTTCGAAAGCGTCTACAAGACTTAGTGTTACTAGAGGAAGTTCTGGTTACAGATCTTCGACTGGACGTAGAATTTTGTCGAGAATAACGCCCCCTACGATTGCTGATGTCTGCTGGGGGAACAGCAGCATTATTATTACTATTACCAGAAGCGTCAACGTTATCTTTGTTTTCTTGTGACCTATGATATGATCTGGATGGTAGTTGCTCTTGACCGTCACTAGCTTTTAAGCTTCGTCGCCTCCGGTTACTTCTGGGCCGTTGTCGATTATCATTATTTGTATTAAGTTCGCTCACTAGCATAGATATTCTATCATCATCATCATCCTCATCCTCATCCTCATCATCATCAGTTTCTTCAATTTTACTCCTATTCTTCATTATTCGACTAGTAGTAGTACTAGTACTAGGAATCGATACTACTTGAGGAGAGGTTATGGAGTGCCTACTATGACTTATTTGGTCCGAACCTTTTCTTATCTCCATCCGACTCACAGGAAATTTTGAGGCAATCCTCCTGGAGCTATGTCTGGGGATGTCGCTGTGTTTCTCTTCGTTTAATGTTGGTGCATCGATGTTATCATTTGTGCGACGACCATCACGCTGGTCTTTGATTTTGGTATCAATAGGAGGTGTCGGAGGATCGATACTAACTTCTACATCCTTCGAATTCGAATTTGACTTATGACGACTATGACGATTGTTACTACTTTTGCTACGCCTATTATTAGTAGAAGACGTGCGGGTAGATGCCCGAGAAGTAGCAGTGACAGCTTTACTACTGCTACTTTTGTTGGATGGTTTTGTTATTTTTTCATCGGGGAAAAAATCTTCACCAAATGAGGATGAGGCCCAATCACCAAAGCCTCCATCTTGTTCTATTGGAACAAAACTATCTTCTTGCCAACAATCAACTCCATGGGATGAAACAGATGGGGTACTGACACGAATATTCTCTCGTTTCATGGCTGTTGGTGTTCGGTTTATTGCTGGTGAATTCTGTACTGCGAAGCGAGTGGTTCGAATTGTGGTGTTGCGCCTTTATTGTACAGTACTTTCTACTCAAGATGTAACATCGCGATGTAAATAAAATAAATCTAGATTTGCTTAGTGTATCATGTTTTAAAACTTGAAAATGCTCAAGTCATTTCAACAATTGTTGCATGTTCTCTTTCACAATTCGCGTTTGCCGCTCAAACCAGTCACACATAAACCCTATTTGTTTTTTATTCAAGTTCACACGAAGGTTTAAAATAATATAAAATCCAAATTTAACCCCAAATTGCTCTATTCATTAGTTCGCAACATATATGCCACTTGTTAATGGAAAATCGAAATTAAAGAGAAGCCCAATGAATATCGCACTCACTAACTTATATTAAATTGTTAATCACGTGTTTGAAACATACCGTTTTTCAGATTTCTTAGAATCGACACTTTTTTCCTTTAAGTAGTTATCTCAATATTTCATACAATATTGCTTCACAATATATATTAATATTTACAAAGGCAGCTTAATAATCTAGTCACAGACATTATATATCGAAAACTAAGATAGCATTATGAATAATATTATTGTTTAATCTAACTTCTTCCTTTTGCTCCGGCAAATACGTTGTGGCGAAGAAACAGCGTCTCGGCATGTTCTGCCTTGATGCAACCAACCCTGTACTATGAACAGCCCCCCCCCCCCCCCCCCCCATAAAATAAATACAATCTACCCTCTCCACAGGACTGCGATTATGTTCCAAACAGCTTTAAAAAGCGCATTTAATGCTAGTACTGTAATACTATTATGGACTGGGCCAAAATAAGATATATATATAATCGAAGTAGAGCGCAAACTAACCAAACAGATGCAATAACAAAAGCAAGGCTTGCAAATTACATGTCATGGAGATGCATTCAGAAAATCTTCTTACTGATCATTACCATACACTCTCTAATTTTAGGATAGGCGTTAGACTGTCATTCGTAAGTACAGAATCAGGACGGAGAAGGACACTGTAAGAATAATTACAGAGAAGACTTCGCTAAATTTCTTGATAGATTCATTAGTTAGTATAGATATTTATAGATATTGTTCTGTTTGTATTCTTTTCTATTTTGGTTTGATATTAGCACCATCGGTTTCTTCCCTTTAGGATGATGACTATGATTTGTTATTATATTACTGGAGATTGTTAAGAAAGTTTCCCAATCCGTTGAAAGCCTTACCTACGCTCTCGGTACTGGCTGTTCGTGCACGCATGAAATGGTGACGGGTGTTATTGTTGTTTACGCTGTCATTTTTCTTCTTCTTTTCATTTTGTTGACTTTTATCATTTACCCGCTGAATGCTGCTCCCATTAGAAATACCATCAGTTCTGGTTGTGGCTTCTCTACTGACCTGTTGAGAGGCTGCCTTCAGCTCTCTCGTTTGTTCCTTATTCCATACTTCGTTTCGAAATGTCAGTTTTGTTGCTATTTTATGATTACTTTTGTTGGTGTCGCTAGACTGACTGGTATCGGACAATGCACAGTATAGTTCCTCCAGGGTCCATTTCGAATCGACCGATTCCCCGTTGATTTCTATAAGACGCGACCCTAGCGTGGGCTTTACGTTGGTCGTGTCCGTATCAAAACCACGGAAGCCACTAACTGCAAATGCAGTCTCTATCTTTCGTGCCAAAGTCGACTTGGAAGTAGAATAGCAGTTGTCTATTAACGGTGCAGCTGCATCATTATCCATTAGAATACCATGGTCTTCAACGACCATAATATCTTCAGGCAACGACGACGACGACGATGGGGGTTGGGAATGTTGGTCGCTATTTCTATTATTATCCTGAAGAGATGCATTAACTTGTAATGCAGCAAATTGCACGGCATAAGGAGGAACCATTTTTAGAGTGTAATCTGGAATCGGACGGGGTCCTAAAAACTTTGCAAACCGATTATGGAGGTTTGGCATAGCTAATGAAGATGCTGATTTGTTCAACGTATTTATTCTATCGTCACCACCTGCTGTAGATTGGTCCCGACACGAGTCCCCTACATTTGGGGATGGAGAAGTTGACGTCGTCGTTATTGTGGCCAAATCATCGTCGTTGTCGTCGTAAACACAGTCACTACTCGTAATACTGATAGGTGTAGTACTCCCATGGATGAATAACATAAGGTCGGTGCTGTATCATCAAAGAGTGAATGAGACTTGAAAGTATTTACACTAGATGATGTAGCAAAAGTAGTCTCGTCAACGTCCTTCGTAGCTTCTGTCGTTGTTTCAGATATTTCAGAGCGAACACTGATAGAACTACTACCAGGTAAAGTATTCTGCTGGTCATCATTTTTTTGTGATTCTTTTTGTTTCGAAACAAACTCTTGTTCGATTGTTTGCACGACATCAGAAATGTCGATTTGTGCTATATCAATAAAGTCACTTATATTCGAGTCGGTTCGATCACAAGAAGGTTCGCAGTTATTGTTATTATGACTCCTACTACTACTAAAAAGTTGTAACTGGGTTTCGTGCTGTTGAACCTTGCTAGCCATGAGTTGAAATTCTTGTGATTCGAGCTGTGCCTCATATTTATGAACCTTTTGTTGAAGACGACGAGCTACCTTACGGTCCTGTTGGGATTGTTGTTTGAGTTTGAGATTTCTGCTGTGAACTTTTCTTGCCGCACTCTCTAATTGATGGTTGCGACGAAGCAAAGTAGAGAGTTGAAACTGAAGCTCTTGGACCTCGTCGGGGTGCCCGTCGACTTCTCGTGTAACGTTAGCAACCACTGCATGCAAACGATGAATCGACATCGATAATTGCATCAATGGCGTTTGGAATGATTGTGATGACAATGTTGATATTATTTGTGGACAAGTGGAACTTCCAACATCCGATATTTCTGTCCGTAGAGCAGGAAGAGAATTCTTCAGCAAACGTTGCTGATATTCTGTTGAATCCAGGGATGCCAATCGATTAAGTTGGTCTAGTGCATTCCAGAGTACTTCGTGTTGACCTTGTTCACTGTCAGGAGGTGATTCTGAGCAATGATCTAATGTTAGTGGGCGATTGACTGTTCCACGTCGAATATTCCGATGCCGGGGAGAATTAGTCCGACTTCTGTCGCTGCCTTCGATAGAGTCGCTGCTATCATCCAGAGAGGCGCATCCATGACTATTCGTCCTAGAAGTTCATGCATCTTTATATAAGTCGTCGCGGATTCATGTTCGTCGCAATTGGAGGACAAGTAAGCTGCTGCACTCGTGGGACTATCGATCTCCTCTCTGCTATTCTTCATCATGGGCGTTTTCAACGACGGTGACGATGGTAATGATAATGACAATGACTATGAAAACGAAGGTGTTTGCTTGTCATAAGATTGATTTGTTGATTGATCTTCTTCTTAGCTTGGTGGGTATTG
Source organism: Fragilariopsis cylindrus CCMP1102 (assembly GCA_900095095.1). Lineage (NCBI taxonomy): Eukaryota > Bacillariophyta > Bacillariophyceae > Bacillariales > Bacillariaceae > Fragilariopsis > Fragilariopsis cylindrus. The sequence goes on from FMBT01000618.1 coordinate 20,838, forward strand.
TAGCAGACCTGTGAGGTTCCGATTATAGTATGAGCCTAGCGAGGACAGTAGCTGTAATACTGTATGAAATAAATATATCATGACGAGATAAAGATATCACAGTCTTTCGCTCTTTCAAAGGTTGACTCTGACGAAGAAAGTGCCCTTCACACGACATCATTATTCGTTTGATGGTCCTGGATACTACCCTAAAATGGAACGTCGGAGACGTTATTCGTGTGTTTGCTTCACATAACAAGTCGCCGATTTTTCGGATGGCCTTTCCTATTAAAAGTTAACGGTAATATTCGTCGTTCAAATCTAAAATTTAAGTCGTTTACTAGTCCCGTACCCGGGACGCAACGGCACACACGACGATAGTAAACGACTTTGTGATTCAATTTTTCACTTTTAACCCTAACTATAACAACTAAAAGGGGAATCCGATTTATTACACATCATGTCTTACGCCTACAATAGCATCTATTTCACTCCATTGTTTGTGAAACTTATCATTGGTTGCTGTGTTAGAATTCACTTTATACTGGTAGTGGCATATCAGCAGTGTAGTGGTAGTTTATCAAAATAGCTGTACTATTATCTGCAATGAGTATCTAAATAATAGACTTTTATAGTATTCTTTTATTCTTCAACACGACCAATAATACATCCATCCATCCACCCATCCATGTATTCATATATAAATTATTTTTTAAAGCTGTGGTTTTGCTCCTCTCTGTCTTAGAAAGACTAGAAAGTCCACGGTCGCCCCACCACTTATTTCTATGTTATGTATGTTTGTTTATGTTGGTCCATCTCCAAATCTGTCATCAATGCATTGTGTTTCTGTATCCAATATTGTCTGGTCCCTGCTGTTAGATCTGTTTGTGCCATAAATTTCCGTGATTGATTGAGCTCTTTTGTACTTGACTATGGTTGCTTTTATGACTCTGCTTGACAACCTATTCTTATTCCTTCTACTGAAGACATTCGTTATAGGATTATTATACATTATTATCTTATGTCTTGTATGTTTCATATTTGTTGGTTTTCGTGATACTTTTGTTTTCGCCGGTCTGTTTGCTGTGAAGTGTTTCCATATTGGTTTACTGTGCTCTTTAGCTAGTTCTATCACTCTTACCATGCTATGTTCTATGACTGGACGCCATCTATTTAGCCACTTCTTCAGGTATATTCAATTGTCAACAATACAACAGCAGATGTCATCTCATGTTCATGTATTTTAGAGCATCCCCTTTCTTCAACACAAACAACAACATACCCATCTATCCATCTCTATCCATTCATAAACAATGCAGCAGATATCATCTCATGGTGATAATAATATACCGTACTAATATACCGTTTTATAGAATTGTCTCATTTGTTCAACACAAACAACAACACTTCATCCATTTTGTTGTTCCATTTATTAAAATCCAATCCAACAGTTGTTAGATAGAGAATAATAGAATGTGAGGGGTTGTTACTACTGTATTGTATGTAAATTGTGAGAGAGAGGAGGAGGAATAAGATTAGACTATAGTACTGTAGATGAGAAACAAAAAATAACACTCTCTAGTAAAAAAATAAAAAATAAAGACAAAAAGAAAAAAGAGAACAACACCTGGGATTCCAACGTGGTCCCCCACCGTAGTACTAACCAGGCCCGAACATGCTTAACTTCGCTGAGCAGACGGGAAGCGGTGCTGTCATGTTGGTATGGTCGTTCTCTCTTTACCATTCGAATTCTAGGGTATATATAGTATACACAGCACAAGGTACTCTAAAATATTGTTTTATTTTTATCACAGAAGTTTACTGTCATTGTAATCGGCAAGAAAGAAATAGCATCCACCCTACAAGTTCTAGCTAGGAAAGGAAAGTTCTTTACCCTGCTTCGTACAGAAAGAGCGCTGATAGCTTTAAAAATAAAGGCGAAAGTCCGCTGTTAGTTTAGTTTAGTGGGTTGCTGCCCGAGATGATGGATAAAATAGTATATGCAACGATTTGGCGAGAGAAGATAGTAAGAACAGCAATATCATCAACAACCTCTGCAAGAATAAATACCAATGCATCAAATAATCTGTACCGTCCTCGTTATCTTCGTATCAACAACAGCAACAGTAGCAACAACAAGGTCGTTGGAATTAAACCCAGTAATTTTCCATCATCACAATGCAATTGCTATTATTCGACTACTCGATATTTGAAACGTTCACAGATCGACAAACCATTATCGTACCTTGATAGATTACAAAATGAAGCGAATAAATTGACCAAAAATGTAACAGATTCGACACTGAATGTAATGGAATCATCAAAATCAATAGCTAAAGAAACTGCATTGAATGCGTCAAAGAAAGCATCGTCGACGATACAGGAAACAACTAAAAAGGCAACAGAATCTGTTCAACAGATTGCAGCAACAACAATTGAAAACACACAACAGATGGCACGTAATACGACCGATAAGGCAATACGACGTGTCTCAGAAACGGCATACAATGTAAAAGAAGAAACGACAAAACGAATATATGATACAGCATCTGGATTGACAACAGCAAGTGGGAATGTTCTTTCTGGAGCAATAGATGGTACACGTCAAAAATTGTCAAAAACTGCCACTGATGCAACAAAGGCCACAAGCGAAACAATATCTCAATCCACAGCTGCTGTGACTAGTAGTGTGGATAACGTCATTGAATCCAATGTACGTCGTCCAATAAAAGATGTTACTAATATTGTTACTGAATCATCACGTGAAATAGTGGATAATTTAACTTCCTCTGGAACAAAATTATTACGATGGATTGGGTGGTGGTCATTGGGAGCCGTTTTTGTGTATGGAATTGCCACAACCTTACCGATGGCTATAATTAAATATACACTGGAACAAAAACAGGATAAACATACTACAGAAGAAAGGGAAGTGGATACGACGACGAGCAGCACCAGCACCAGCAGCCGAGGCAGTTTAAACAATAACAATAATAATAATGATAATGGTGTTGAAGAGAAACCGCAGCAACAACAAGAGTTCTCGGTAGTTGCTTGGAACGCTCTCAGCTACCTCTTCGGGCAACCACCAAAGCAACAATAACAAAGGATATACTAATTTGGCGAAAGCATTGAAACAACAAACAGCGCTAAGTAGGAAAAGCTGGAAATAGGAACCTACAAGAACAGTAGTTCGCTACCGTATTAGCTCACCTTCAACACATACTTAATGAATACATAATAGGATAACGGCAGCGCTGCGGTAACTCCACATTTTATCTACGTGCGTATCTTTTAATTCAAAGATTGTTAATGTATGTACATCTAAAATAGATATACAAATAGTTTTCAGCAGAAGCACACGTTGGTTCGCTACGTAAATTAGATCAGATACAGAAATATTATCCTAATAACATACTGTATTTCAATTGTTGTCTTTTCTACTATTTCTATATGTTGTGTCTGATTTCTATAATAAAGTTGTTTGTGCCTATAATCTAACCCCACATTCGAATTTACGTCTTTTTTGTTTTCTTTTTGTCTATTAAGTTTTAGGCACAAAAGATTTTATAGAATCAAAACTTTTGTGGAAGCCGACTCGACTCGTTACTACCGCTAGTTTTAAGGTTTAGTAGTATTCATAGCTGTTTTTATTATTATTATTTAGCAGGTATCTTCGTAACAACTGAAATAAGCTTATCCAACGGTGACTTACTAATGTGACACCCCTTATTATTTCTTGTCTGCAACCCCCTTGTTGTTTTTGGGACACCACCACCACTACCATTATTAACCTTATTTTCTTGAAAACACGGTTGTATCGTATTCGTCGTTCTTTTCCTTGGTGTCCGCCTTGGGAATAATTTTCTTTCTACTGGTCGATCAGATGATCGTTTTTCATCTAACGATTGATTCTGTCGTAGTCGTCGTCGTCGTCGTGTGTTATTAGTATCATGGACCACAGTCATCCGAATTTTTGCCGAGGGCGACTTTTTGTCATAAACGGTAGATATCGCACTGTCAGATGGTGGTGCACTGATGACTGGAAGTAAATCCAAGTCCTCTGTTTCTGATGATTGGAGGAGTGTCTCGGATTGAGACGATGGTGAACTGATTCTGACTCTTTCATTAGTAGATGATGATGTATCAGTAACAGATATATTCGTATTAGCATTATTGTATTTTTTACGTGCTGATTTCGTCACATTCTGATTATTATGAACTGGTTTAACAAAATCCAATCTCTTAATTTGGCCACGAATAAAGTGCGGGTGACGGTATTGGTTGCATCTCTCAGTATCATAACCAATAGTTTTTTCAAATCCAAAATAAATTAAAGAATCTTCAAACGAAGAAAATGTCTTACAACTCTTCCTGATACACCGCCGCCTTAAAATCTTATTCGCAAAAATATTTGCATTGGGGATTGCAAATGAATCCCCTGAAGGGAGCCAATGAATAATTTCCGCGTAGCCTTCTTCCGAGTCTTCCAAAAGATTATAAAGCTCTCTAGCAAAATTCGGTGATCTCGAGACATTGTACTGTCGTTGGAATTTTTGAACCAATTTAACAGGTTTAGATTCGGATAAAATAGCTGGTTCAGGTTCCGATCTTTTTTCCCTCTTTTTCGTTTCGGATATAACTGGTTGAGGTTCCGATCTTCTTTTCCTCTTCTTCGTTTTTATTTGTTTGTTGGACTCGTCAATAATGATGTCGTCGTCGTCGTTGTCGTTGGATTCATCGCTTCTACTAAAAATATCCAGCGCACTGTGGCGACCTCGAATAAAATTTGGATGTTCGTAAGAATTCTTCCATTTTTTACTTAATTTGAAACCACGATCAATCAATTCTTTCTGGAAATTTCCGTACGATGTCTTTGATGAAGATTTTTCTAAGATACTAGTATAGAAATGTTTGGGTTTGTTGACTTTAAAGGACTTGCCATTCTCCTTCCACGAAATGACATCAGCTAAACCAATTTTTTTTGAATCTTGAAGGAGACTGTATAGATTCTTAATGAAAAACTTTTGACAAGAAAGATCGTACTCACATTCTAAGCTATCTGAATCTGGGTTATCCATCACGACACCATCTATTCTGGATTCGTCAACTTCGTCTGTTCTTACGTCCACAAATGGATCTTGAGTTACAAGCGAAAGCTTTTTGGGTTTCCCTCGACGAAATAGTTCATGACGATATCCTCCTTTTCGTGAACCAATTTGGATCTCAACGAATCCAAAATTCCTAATATTTTGTAGGAAGGAATCGTACGTTGCATCTGCCTCTCCACAACACTCGCTTAATACGATTCTTTCAAATTGGTCCTGATCATGGACAATGAAAGATCTGTCTCTTTGCTGCCAACATACAATATGTTCAATCACTTTCTCCTCGGCATCTTGCAAGAGTCGATATAGTTCCTGTGGGAAATTTTCATGAGAGCTCAAATCATAGTATAGATATTTTGTAATCAATTTTGGTTTGAAACATGGAATATCATCCTTCACGATCAAATCGTGCACTCCTTTCGATTCCATACAAATTTTTCGCCAATCGACGGAACTAACAGGAGCAGTGCAAGCCAAATCTGCGAATTGAGCCAATATTGATACTGACTTCTGATTTGCATCTACTTCTTCTAACTGCTGGTCAATAGAATAATTTCCCTCTTCATCCAAAACCGATTTGGTTGCGTCTTCGTCATCAGAAAACTGTTCATACTCAACACCAAGGTCATCTGAAGAAACGTTCTCATTATGACGTGCAGTCGTTATTGATTTCAATTTCAATTTCTTGGCTTCCATTGCCGCCTTCTCTCTCTTGAACAGCACGAATTTCTTGGGAATTTGATAGCAACCTGAAAAGATTGTGTAAAAAGGAAGGAAGTAAGGAACAGCAACATCATAAGAATGGGGGAGGGTTCAATATCATAACGTAAAAATCCCTGTTGATAAAAGGAAGGAACATCGATCGAATAAACGATATAACAATGCGATTTTTTCACATCATATCATTTCATTCTATATACTTCTTTTTTTGAATGACTTACTGATGAATGGATCGTTGTTTAACCAAACTCTTGAATGCGTTTTAAATCCTGGATTTTTCATTTCGAATAATTGTCGACACGCAGTCATAGCATTATCTCGTTTCGCCAATCCGATGATTTTGCGTTCATGTCCTGTATCTGGTACATCCCCCTTCAAGGTTAACTCCCAACCATCGTCTTCATTTTCTATCATCGTCCATTTATATCCCTCCTCATCTTCTTTGTCAGGGTCTGGTAATCGTGAATTCGATGAAAGAAACGACTTTTGTTGTTTACGGATTTTTTTATTCTCCTTTTGGATTATATCTTGTTTCCGATTTTTCTTCCGTCCAGATTTTGGACCCCATATTTCTGCCCATGAACTCATAACACGATCATCATCGACAATTTGCTTTGCTCGGATATATGAATTAATATCCAACGCTGGATATGGATAAAAATTGGTAACTTCAGGGATATTGTCTGGATCACATGGATCGTAATACGTCGTCGTTCTCTTGGTAATACCCATTTCGTCGTCATCATCATCGTCGCTGTTGTTGTCATCACCATGTTCATCACTACTAGATTCGCTATCTGTATCATCGATAAAATCTGGATCTATAGATTCTTCTGATTCTGAATCGCTCTCAACAGTAGGCGTGACAATCTTTGCTTTTCGTTTTCGTCGAGGTTTAATCTTTATTTTAGATTTCTTCGGAGTTGGTGGCTTCGGAGGTGGTGGCTTCCTTCTTGTTCGATATATTTTGAATTGTTCTCTACCTTTAACCCAATTCAGACCAATAAATCCCCCCTCTTCTGGTTCAATGACAGTATCTCTAAATTCAGACGGTGGTTCATGTTGTCGTAATGGCCGTAATCGGATCATACGTATATTATCAAAGTCTTCAATACTTAACAACATCCTCATTACATCATCTTTATGAACGTGCGCATCCTCCATAGACTGGTAAATATCGGTCGGATTGAATGTACAATATATCTCTTCCTGATCTAATCGTTTACCGAGACGATGTTGCATAACATCACCATCAATATTCATGGTCCCCTTCCATAAAATATGTCCCGGTAATTCATTTTTCTTAACAAATGTAATAGCATAATATTGTTTCAATTTATTTATGGCACCCACAAGTTCTTTGCAAACATGAGCACAAAATGGTAAGAAAACAACACCTTCTTCCAAACCACCAGAATCAAAAAACAACATTTTTATCATTTTCCGTCGTCTTATTTGCATTGTCATTGTCATTGTTGCTGCTATTGCTATCATTGTTCCTGCTATTGTTTGTTGATTTCGATTTTCTTGATCGTGCCCCGGGAAATGGATAACAGTTTGTACTTGACTAAATCTGGAAGCGTTTCTTGGAATAATGTTTTATTCCATCTCGTCACAAGCCAACCCTGAAAGATAAAGAAATGCATTGTGGTGAGGACACTCTATCTATCTTGTCTGGTCGTCTCGAAAATACTAGAAATATCAAGCACCAACTTAAAAAACTCAACTGATAACATCAACATCAAACATCACACAAAAAGACGTACCGTTGGCATCCAATAGTAATCTAATATAACTTGTTGAAATTTTACTTCACCAAATGTCTTTAACATAGCCTTACGAAATCCCCTTGAGTTATTAAAATTAGCATACACATGTCGATCTTTAAGATAAACACCACCGACTTCTTTCGATGCTGTATAAACTTGATGGCTACTAGAACTTCCATCACCAGCAACTATAGCACCAGCCTGTTCGGTTGCAACACATCGTGCAAGGTCACGTCCATCCATTTCTGTTAATATTTTACGACGAACACATTCAACTGCCTGATCGACTGATAATTCGGAATTACATAATATATCATCAGAGTATTTATGGTGTTCCATATGACCATAAACATCGGATAGGATATTCCCAATAATAATATTTTAGGTTTTTGTGGCGTACAAGTATCCATAATGTTTGTATTATTTTATTTTACTTAAAAAGAAATCGAGTCAAATCAAATCAAATCAAATCAAATCAAATAGTGCCTGTCTAGTGTAGTGAATGTTTGTTGCTTCCTGACTTGTTTTTGTGCGTGAGGAAAGTTCCAACAAGCACACATACACGCCCCAAAAAAGACCCCAAGTAACGAATTCTTGATGCACTCGCACTCAACTCACTCAAACTCAAAAATCTAGCTATTAGGTTCCGTGTTAAAAGGTGGAATCACCAGATAAGAAGCAGTTCTCGCTCCTCTTTCCTTTTGCCTAACGGAATGAATTTCGTCGGGTCAAACAACAAAGATTCGAACGTTCTTGTAACGATCCGGTCTCTAAAGGATGAGGAGTGAAATTTATTGTGGGAGGGAGCAAAATCGTGATGGATTTGCAATGCAATCAATGCTGACAAAACAAGCGGAAGGTTTTGTGTTGTTAAGCATTATTATTTTGTTTGCTACCAATGCATACCGCTATACCATTGTAACATAAATGCATCGGCTCATCTTTTGCATGCCGTCCGTCCCTCACACTAGAAATTTTTCTTCAGCGGAAGAACGAGCACTATGCTTCACGTGTTGAAAATTAAAAAGCGCGAAATTTTGCGCGTACAAAATGTACAATAGATGTCTTAAAAATCAAAAATGTCATTAAAAACATGCATCGCATTTTTCAGTTTAAAAAACATAATGAAGACAACCATGGTCGCGCTAGCGTACTATTATCGTCATTGTTTTCTCTTGATTTGTAAAACGTACCGTACATAATTTATTATTATTGTGTAGGTAAAAGGCTACTACTAACATAATATTTATCTAACACATTGATTATTAATTTTATTCTTATTAAATCTATGTCGTTATTACGACACCGATTGAACAGTGCAACTATCTATGAAAGAGGTATGTCACAGGTAAATTATTGGGTAATGCAACCATTATCAGAAGAGTATAGAGAATAATATGATGCAGCGTGCGGAGCTGTTAAATGCATTGCCAGGGCCAATGGAGGTTGAGAGGGTAGATTTTATTTGATTGATTCGTATTTGATGGTAATTTGGGTTGTTGTATGTTGATTTGAATGACAGGTAGGTCATGTTACTTACAGGGTGGCTATATGATCATTTTATAAGGTGATAACTTGGATCAATAGCTCTTGTGGTGTTGCGTAGTTCATTTGGTTGCACACTCAATGCATGTACTTGGTGGTGTTTGCAGCAATGGTAGGAAAATTGCTGCCTCTAATTCTTACATACAAAGCATTCCTCTATTATAGGGTTACCTTCTTTGTCTAGGACTTTTCTTAGTACTTCTATATGGTTGGACTGCTGACTTAATTACAGAACGGGCATGTTGGTCATGCTTCTGCTCCTTCTACTTCAACCTGAGTACATAAATTTCAATCCAGTCCACATCTGAGAGACACTGGGCCAAATTTTCCAGCATCGTTGCATAGTTCAGATCTTATACTGCGGCACGTGGGGTATCTGTGGCACGGCTGCTTGTTCAGCATCTGTACGGTTGCAAGCTATTATTGTTGTTATGATGCCTATTCTTTGGATTTTGAGGCTTCTGGCTCTGCATACTGCGACTGCAGCTGCTGCTGCTTCTTCTTCTTTGACCCTGAGTACATACCGCTCAACAATCCAGTTCACATGTGGGAAGCATTGGACCAAATCTGCCAAGTTCAACGCATAGGTTAGCTCTCCGTACTCCAACTCATAGAGTTCCTCTAATGCTTCCACAAATTCTTGTATAGATGTGTTGTTTGCAAGTTACGGCTGCTGTTATGTTGGTTATTGGTTGGATTTCAAGTCTTTTTGGCTCTTCGTACTACCAATTCTTGGGTTGGTATATTGGTGTCTGGAGCAGTGATGTATAGATGTTCTTGGGTCCTTTGTGTTTGTTCAACTTGTGCTGCCCGGTCTTGACCAAGGTAGAGTCTTACGGCAGTGTCTACCGCTTCTTCCGTGGCTTCAGAATTTCTAGCACTGTCTGTTGTTAATCCTTGTTGTCTAATTTCTTGCGCACCTTGTGGTTTTTCCCCATGTTCTTGTTGGTCTCTCTCCCAGCGTAGTCTTGCGGCTGCTAGCATGGCTAAGTTACGGTTCATTTTGTATTCTGCACATTCTTGGTCTGTCATTGGTATCTCCGGTGATTCTTCTATGCTTGGTGTGCATCTACACATGTAGTAAGTACCAATGCGATATCTTCCGGGGCTCAAGACTGGCTGTTTTCCACTACTCTTGTAATTCCTTGCAATGAGAATCTCTGGTGTAATCCTACTACTTGTCGATTGTCCATAAGTAGGTGAAGTACTTGTGATGTAATATTGTATGCTGTGACCAGATGTCATCCAAGTCCATTCCAGTTTGCTGCACAGTTGCTTGCATTCTCTTCTGTTGACATGTTGTATATGGTCCTGGTCGTAATCACGAGCCTGCAGTGCTATCTCCAATGCCATGTACTGTACTCCATCACATTTCCGTACTTTGCCTCATAATCAATTTTTCAAAAAACAGTAAATATTATTCGTCTCTTTTTACTTTTTACTTAGAGAGAGTAGGGTTTGGAAACTTCAATTTATCCACGTCTCGATAATTTCAAGTTTTTTGAATTTTAGAGAAACTTCACTATTTTCAAAAAAAAAATGGAAATTTCGAATGAGCTGATAGTTTCAGTCATCTCTGAGAGAGTTCATATTTAACACTGGACCAGGCACGACTGATTTTTGGAGCTAACTTAGTGTTTTTAAAACAAACGGAAGGCCCAGTGGGGCATTGAAACAGTCAGTGTGAAAGTGTGACAGTGTCTTACTTCCTCCGGGCAACGCATAATTCGCACGCGCTATCGTTTGAAAATTAACATGATAAAAGTGCGTTGAACCATTAAAATCTTCCAACATTCTCGTGCTTCACACAATTTTTCCATAAGCTCCAAAATAAACTGTATGGAATTTCTTTACCTACTGTACTGTACTTGAAGTATTATCAATTAGTGTGCATTTATTTATCTACTCAGTGACACAATCAACATCAATTAATTAATTATCAGCATCGATTTTTTTCATGCATCGACTTCAATACTTGATCAATAAATCTGAAGAATATTCGGCTTAGATTCTTCAGATTCAAGAATGAGGAATTTTACTTAACCTACGTGGCGATATGTTAGTTTTTGCAACTTCAAACAAATCAAGACGCCGCCACTGTTGCTTAAGTACGACATTGATTCTTAGAAATAGATTTTTCTGATTGTTAATTGGATAATTTATGACGTAGTTGCTTTAATTTGAAGAAGTCGTTCTTTTTGATTTCATTACCATAACAAAATCATTTTGTTATGGTAGTAACCTAAAAAAACATCACACCACGATCTCTTTCTCTTGATGCCAAAGCCGGTTTTTTTTTTTGTGATACAAAAAAAAGATTTTTTGTACAAAAAAAAAGATTTTCACCGCCTTTAGAAAACGAAACGCATGTTTCTTTAAGTACCTTAACTACTTCCTCCGGGCAACACACGATTCGCACGCGCTATGGGTTGAAAATTAACACGACATCTCTGAAATCAAGAACAAGGCTTGTGTCAGACACAAGCCACATCGCATTTAACACGAACTATGCAACCAGTATCAAAACTTCGCCAAGTATCGAGTATCAAGAACTTCGCCAAAAAACTTACGATCAATCTTATGAAACACTCACTGTTTTATTTTACTGATACACTAATTAGCACGTCTTAAGATTTTTTTTTTGTGACTCTTAGGCCGTTAAGGGATATGAGATACGAAGGAAGATCCTCCAAAACAACAACAACATAAAACAACATAAAATTGAAAGAACGAATATCGGTAAAGCTTCGGAAAAAAGTAATTATTAAATATTTCAAGTATCTGTTAAACCATGTCGAGCCCTGAAGAACCGGTAGCAGAACGTCCCTTAACTGGATCCTCCCGTTTATCGAGAGGATACTCTGTGAATAGGAGTATCACTACTAACGAGAACACATCAACGCCACTTAAAACGCCGGTCAGTTAGGTGCATCGGGTATTCCGTCAAGTCGGCGTTCCACGGTCACTAAGTCTTTTCAAGGTCGTGGTCAAGGGGATATCGAATGATGAGGATGGTGATCCAGATAAAGGTATGGAGGAATCGCTATCCTACGCTAGTAGCCGTCCCATCGACTGTGGCAAACTTGCTCAGTCAAGTTATGGAGATCAACCTGAAGAGTCGAACCTTAAAAATATTTTGTGTGCATTCCAATCACAAACATGTCAACTCTATTTAATTTATGATGATGATTCGCTATTATTCACTGCACAGTATTTCGCGGCTATGAAGCAAGATCCCAATCATTGAAAGCTGATGAAGCTAAAACGTGTCATCAAAGTCGTTGTCGGCAGATTTTTATGACGATTGTAATGATAGTCTAAAACTAAACTTTTCACATCTCTTCATTATTTTCGTTTCGCTATAATTACATATTAATCTCATTTATCCAATCACAGG
>FMBT01000619.1:0-35623 GCA_900095095.1 Fragilariopsis cylindrus CCMP1102
CTAGATATCACTTCTAAATGAGTCACAGAAAATTTACCTTTTGTAAGGGTTCCAGTTTGTCGAACACAACTCGATCTACGCTTCCCATCGCTTCGAGTTTGGCGCCCCCTTTGATGATAACTCCACGCTTTGCAGTAGCAGCTAGTCCAGCAGCATATGTAACGGGAGTGCTAATGGTCAAGGCACATGGGCAGGCAATCACAACGATAATTAAGCCATTCAGTGTCCAATGTCGTCCAATATCGTCCCAAAAGCCCACGGAATTGTACACATGAGAGAGGCAATAAATATAACAAAAGGCGTGTAAGATTGAGCAAAAGCGTCAACCATTTTCTCCGTCGGTGATCGATTCGATTGTGCCTCTTCGACGAGACGGATTAATCTCGAAACGGCTGAATCTTCCACGGTTGTAGTTGTCTTGACTACCAATTGTGTCTGTCCAATATTAATCGTACCGCCACTAACTTCATCGCCTACAATTTTATGAGCCGGTGTCGATTCCCCTGTCAAGCTGGATTCATCTATGGCGGTACTTCCCTCTAGTATTACCCCGTCGGCCGCGATCTTGTCACCAGTTCGAACTGATATCAATGACCCTAATGGTACTCGATCAGCTGGAACGACGACGATTTCCTTGGATATTGGATGGATTACATTAGCATGATCTGGTCTCAATGCACAAATTTCACTCAATGCCTTTCGAGCTTTGTGGTTGCACTGGCTTCTAAAAATTCTGACACAGCAAATAAGAATGATACAGATGCAGCCTCGTCGTATTGTCCCAAGGCTAGTGCACCTAAAGCGGCTGTGACCATCATACAGTTAGCATCAAATTGACACCGTTTCAAAGTTCTGTATGCCTTGATGATGATAGGTGGTAAGCCAAATAATACCGAAGCTAGACCAAAGTATTTGAACCAATCACTGAAAAAGATAATATCAAGTCAAAAAATTAGTTATTGTCATCTGTACAAAACAGAGAAAGTTATGGTTTCGTCAAGTCAAAGACAAAATGTGTCTCCATCTATTTGATATTTACTAACCAAAATAATACAATTTTGCACAGGACTTATTAAACTTACATTCCATTGACTATGCTGACCATACTTAATACCCAAAAAAATCCACTAAGCCAAACGTTGACGAGGTGATTCATCATCCAAAATAAACAGCCACCATTGGCGGAATCATTATTTATCGGTTGGTGGTTTGGATAGTCCTCTTTCGCTGGTAGATATAAATTAGCATCTGCACCATCGATGTAGACCTTTGCCGTCGGTGGGAAGGACGCATCCTTATCGGTGGCGTATTGTCGAAGAAAATCGCGTATTTCCTTGATCGAAACCAATTCAGGATTGTGTTCTACCTTCACAGTTTCTGATGTTGCATTAGGATATACAGCCCTCACTTGGATACTAATAAAACTATCTGCAATAGACTTTTCTATCCGATTTACTTGATCGGGACGTAACCCTTTAACACACAGCGTCGATTCAACGTACGGTGATTGTCCTATTCGATCTAGTATATCAGCGATTGCATTAGAATAATATTTCTCTTCTTCTTCTTTGTTGTTGTTGCTACTTCTATTATTGTTGCTGTTGTCGAACAATTGAATTTGTCCTTGTACCGTAGCAGCTCCGTCCTTATAAATGTGTGCAGGAAAACCTTGTTCGGTTAATTTTTGTGCAATCTGAGATGCTTGGATTTGTATGTAATTATGTTGAACGTGTACTACCTTTGTTGTTAAATTGATATTAACTTTACCAACCCCCCAAAGTGGTCTCACTATTTTTCGTACGGCTGGTATTTCTGATGCACAACATACTCCTTGAACGTTAAATGATGAACGGACCCAACATTTTTGATTCTGATTAGGATCATTATTGTGATTATTATGATTGCTTTCGTTGACCAAAACGTTGGTGGTGATGACTGCGTTACTGGTAGTAGTAGTATTATCTCGTACGAATGCTGAATGCCCAGCCGATTCTAACGCGTGAAGGATGATTTTAGTATGGACCGACGCGTCGTGATGTATTATTATTATCCTTTCGGAATTTGAATCGTTGTTGTGTGTTTGTTGTTGTATGTTGTTAGGGATAGTTACTTTTCGAACTCCTGGAATGGCTCGTATCAGTGATCGAAGGACCAAAGTATCATTGTGCATATCGTTATTATTTTGATTCGTTCGTTGTTGGAGTTGAAATGTTGTTTGGAGGAATCCGTTTTTATTATCCGATGAATCTGTCGAGTCTGATGAGTCCGAGTCCGAATCTGTATTTGAATCTATTGAATACCCAATTCCACTACTGTTTTTTACAACGGCGGTTTTAGTGGGATTATTACTGTGGCCTTTTTCCTCTTCTTCTTCTTCTTCTTGACAGTCAGTACAATTCCCACAAAACATAAAATCAGGATGAAATGAACCACCCATAGATGGATCTACCAACAAGGTTGTTGGTAATGCACCATTGGCTGCACCTCCACCGTAAGACGTGGAGAAGGATGAACTAGAAGTAGGTGGTGGTAGTAGAAAAAACGGTTTCTTTGGACTTTTCGATTTTTTCCCTACGCCGTGAATTGCGGATGCCGTTGTCGTTGTCGTCTTTCTTCTCATTCTGTTTGGTATTCTTTCCTCGTTTGTCGTTGTCGTTGTCGTTATTGTACTCTCGTTTATGTCTGTCGTTGTCGTACTACCCTCGTTTGTCATTAGATTTTCGTTGGTATTAGCATCAGTACTACTTCTATCGTTGTCACTCTCGTTTATGAATTGACAAAACATCAAATCATTAACATTATTGCTGTTGGGAAAAGACGCCATATTATCATCGTCGTTTATGGTTTTTTTTATTTTAATGTTAGTTTGCTGTAAAGGAGATAAATTGTAGTACTGTACTTGTACTAGTTATTAGTACTTATTATGAATTGGTCACTTAAAGTCGTGACTAAAGCAAGAAAGAATGAATCTGTATGAATCATCAGGTCTGGTCATCCAAGATCGCATGCCGTTACCAATGCCTTAAATAGAATAAGCCTAAATTTTCACAGCGAGAAAAAATAGAACGAAAGAACAATCACGACGCACTCGGGACGTTGCGTTGCTTGATTGATGTGCTTTTCGATGAAACAGATGAAACCCGTACGAATCTGAAATTTACTGTGCGTGCTTCAAATCCAAATTGTTATATCAAACAGCGCAACCTCGTAGAATCACTGAACACAAATAAATAAATAATAATAATGGTGGAAAAAAAATCCGTGGTTTATGCGGTCTGTCCCTTACTACTTCGAAGTAGTATCGTCGTGAAGCCTAAATTATGTGTGAGAATACATAGTATTCAGGATACAACAATCTTTGAAAGTTTGAACAATTCAAAGAATTGCATCATCAAGAATTTTACTAAAGACTACAATTTGTTGGGGATCTACTGTACTGTAATCAAAAGTGATCTACTAACTTACTGTAGTGTATTCCAATAACGGCAAACAAACCACAGAAACAAATTTATAGAGTTGAGAGTAATATAATATAATGTGGATTGTGTAAAAATAAAATATACTAAATTTGCCACAACAACAAACAAAGATGTCTTTTTTCGGTTTTAAAAACGACGATGTTGACGTCTTTTGTATGAATAATAATAGTTATAATAATCAAGAAGATGATCTCGCAATGTTTGAACTCACAGGAGGAGGCGGTAATGACGTTGGGGTTGTTGATAATAATGTTGGGAGGATTGAAAACAACAGCAAAAATAAAAATCATAACAAGAACCACGACAACAGCGTCATCACAGTAGAAGACGATCTCGCAATGTTTGAACTCGGAGGTGGCGATGCGGTTGTCATCGATGGTCATATTCATGATAATAATAATGATAGTAATGATAATAATGGTAGTAGTAGTAAGGGGAAGAAGAAAAAGAAAGAGACTAAATCTAAATCATCATCGTCGTCGTATTATAATGGACTCTTCAAAGGATGCGGTAGTTTGTTGGAACCGATCAATATCGATGGAAATGATAATGATAATGACGATGGTAGAATAAAATGTCCTGCTAGTAGGAAAAAATCGACACCGCGACGTCGACCCGTACCCGTACCCGTGATAACTATAGATGATGATGATGATGATGATGATGATGACGTTCCGGGGGTACTAATATCTGTTGTCGCTGCAGCGTCAGCGTCATCTTTTAGATCTCGTTCCTTTACTGCTACTGCTACTGCTATTGCTACTACCCCTACAAGTAAGCGCAACAACAGCAACAGCAACAGCAACAGCAACACTGCTATTTCCGTTAGCACAGCATCTACACCCTTCACGAGTACTGAAAGGGGCAATCATGGTGACAATATCGTACGATCGGTAAAAGAAAAAGGCAAAACGAGCAAGAATAATATCAATAACAATAAAGGAAGTACAGGTACTACTAGGAGTAGTGGTTTAACAACGATGACGAACGTTAAAACCGTTAATAGAAAACGGAATCGATCGACGCTTCGAGGGGGGAATAAGAAAGTAAAAACGGGGAACTATTCAATCGTCAAAGAGAAACCTAAATGTTTTGATGTGGTGAAGACAACGACGAATAGAAATAATTATAAAAATGGAAATGGAGATGGAAATAGAAATAGAAACGACATCGGAAGACAGAAGCAAGATAATGGAGATGATACAAGTAGAAGAAACGTTTTAACAGTAACAAGGAAGGAAAAGAAAAAAGATAACAAAAATAATGATAATTTGAAAGATGCCGTTAAAGGTCGAGACGGCAACAACGACATTTCCTCCTCTGATAATAATGATAATAACAACAACATCGAAAAGAAAAGAAAGAAAAACAAAAGAAAAGGGAAAAAACAAAGAAATAGGTCAAAGGAGATGAAAGAAGGAAACAGTAGTAATAGCAATACCAATCATCCAACGAATCAAGAAGTACTCGTGTCTCAGGATCCTGGTAGGATGGCGATCAAAGATAGACCCATATCGAAAGGAAACGCGATATCTCCAAAATCCGTTCTCTGCCATTATTACAAAAAGAAACCTGATAGTGTTCAAGTTACGGCCAATAATTATCTTACGTGGGACAAGTTCACCAAAAACGGAAAGACTTGGGACAACAAACACGGAAGAAAACCAAAACGGCAATTTACGTCTATTTTCGTTTGTCCCATCACAAAGGAAGCATTTTTGGCTGGTCCGTGGGGTGGAGGAGGGAAAGGATGGCGATCCGGTCGAATATGTTGGTATTCATGTAATATCATGGCCGAACATGCCGCCGCCGCTCGAGCATGGGATTGCTTACTACTACGAGAAGGAGGAAATCTTCGTGATTTTCGTCTTGGTGGTTTGGAGCCGTATTGGCCGATGAAACGACCGCCGTGGCCTGCTTATATAGAAGTTCCGTCGTCGATACAGCAGCGACTACCTCGTGAATACCAACATTTTGTACATAGTGATGAGAAATGTACAACTAAAAATACTAATTTGCGTATTAATGAAGATCCAGGTTCTGTTCGGATCGAATCTTCAACATCGCATAATGCTACAAATTTGGTAGGTAATTTATTCTGCGTTCCTGATTCGGATGCAATAGATGAATTGGCACAACCCTTGAAGAAATCAGTTTCATTCCAGCAAAAGGAAACGATTCCAACGATATTTAATCAAAAAAATGATGGTGCTACTACTCTGATATCTAGTACAAACGCCAACACTATTCAGAACAAATTAAATTCCATAGATAGAGTCAATGATCAATTCTTTCAGCAGCAGCAGCAGCAGCAACAGTATGATGAATTTGGTAGATGTCAGAGCCAATTATCGGAATGTGTTCCAGAAAAAATCCAGACCACGACAGAAAATAGTTCCATTAAAGAAAAAGGTAATAATATTGTAGGGAAAATACCGGTCAAGATGTCTTTGTCTATTATCGAAGCTTGTACGGAAAAGGAAAAGAATCGAATCCATGAAATAGATAAAGATATTATCTGTTCCGATACAAAAATCATTAAAATGGAAGGAGGGTCCACAAGTTGCGTACAAAAGTCATTTAAAAATGAAAATTCCGATGCCGATGTTCCTCTTATCACGTTGAGGACTGAAAAACTGAAGAGGATAAGAGAACATAAGCCACAAGTCATAAAGACAAAAGAGGAAATAGACTGTAAAGAAGATGTACCACCTATCGCACTGAAGAAAAAGAGTGAGACGACAACACATAACAGCCAGCCACCAGTCATTAAGATAAAAGAGGAAGCAGATTGTAAAAAAGATGTACCACTTATCGTACTGAAGAAAAAGAGTGAGACGACAACACATGATAGCCAGCCACAAGTCACGAAGATAAGAGAGGATATAGATTGTAAAGAAAATGTACCACTTATTGCAATGAAGAAAAAGAGTGAGACGACAACGCATAACAGCCAACCACAAGTCATTAAAATAAAAGAGGAAGAAGCAGATAGTAGAAAAGATGTACCGCTTATCGCACTGAAGAAAAGTAGTGAGACTACAACGCATAACAGCCTCCCGCCTGTGTATGCCAATAATCAACCGTCGATTCAAATCATTTCCACGTCTCAAAAACAAAGCAGCAATTCAAGTATAAATG
Source organism: Fragilariopsis cylindrus CCMP1102 (assembly GCA_900095095.1). Classification (NCBI taxonomy): domain Eukaryota; phylum Bacillariophyta; class Bacillariophyceae; order Bacillariales; family Bacillariaceae; genus Fragilariopsis; species Fragilariopsis cylindrus. Next base: position 6,621 of record FMBT01000619.1, read on the forward strand.
ACATAGCATCTGATCCAATAGAAGAAGATACCATAACGAGAATCACCTTTCAAAACCGAAGCAAGAATCAGCTTTACAAAGCACGAGATGCTGATAAACCAAAAAGTATCAACGAATCAAACGACACCGTGGATAGAACGGTAACTCCTTTTGCGATAAAGGATACACACATGAAAGCATCGGTCGAAATAGAATCCTGTGCAATAGGTATAAGGAGAAATGAAGCGAAAATTAGCTCGTTTCTCGAACATGTTTACGGTTATCTTCCTAATACACCCAAAAAACAGCAAATCGAGATAATTGATGTTGATACAGTTGAATGTCTAAATCCCAAGGCAGAAAATGAAAACACGCTCGATTCGTGCTTTTCTTCTACAGAAAAGGAGACAAGAGAAACCATAGAGACTAATATCAGGACTAACTTAACTAAAAAGGTTATGTTGGACCCTAAAGCTGATTGCAATCTAGCCGCATCAAAGTCTGTCAAATTGACTAAGCCTCGTTTCAAGCCACAGAAAGATAAAAAGGCGAAGAAGGTCGAAGAGGTGTCGATTGATTTGATTGACGAAGATCATCTACCAAAGAACGACCATATCGATACATTTAATTCCGTAGAAACAAAAGCAACGGCAACACCTCATAATCTAAATCCGGTTCAATTACGAATACTACTCGCCGCATCGAAGTCGTCGTCGTCGTCTAATAACAAAAAGAGAAGAAGAACAAATAACAAGGAACAGAAATCTGCCACTACAAATAATACTACTGCTTCGACGATGATGATGATGACGACGACGACGACGAAAATCACAAATGCAGTAAAAGTAGAAGTCGAACCTTCTTTAAAAAGAAAAGGTGATGATGGATTCGCTGTCGTGACTGTTCCTGCTTCAAAAAGAAGAGCAGCAACAAGAAGATCAAAGTCTGTCGAACCTATTGAAATTTCAGAAGATCACACTTCTCCAGAGAAAAAATTACCGACGTTGGAAGAAGGCGAAAACACCAAAGCAAGAAATAGTGACATTCCTAGCCCTAAAACTGATTGCAATCTAGCCGCATCAAAGTCTGTCGAACCTATTGGAATTGCAGAATATCCCACTTCTTCAGAAAAGAGTTTACCGACTAAGCCTCGTTTCAAGCCACAGAAAAACAAAAGAACGAAGAAGGCCGAGAAGGTATTAATTGATTTAACGCAGAATCAGGGTATGAAGATAGCAGTCGTGCTCCGCACTCACACAATTGTTTTTCTCTGACGGACGAAGGTCGTCTGCCAAAGAACGACCACCCCAACAAGTTTGATCCCGTTTTGAATAAAAAAGGAGAAATACCCGAGAAACCGCCTACCAATATAAATTCGTCGAAATATTCTCCGCCTTCCCCAGAGCGGAGATTTATTTTCCATTCCTCTACATGTAATGGAAAATTAAAGCCAGTGCCAAGACCGTCATCAAAACCTGTCCACGTCGATGTTTTCAATGGAATGGCTCTTCAGGATGCTCTTATACAACAAGAACGTTTACTTCGAAGTGCAGCCGCTCGTGTTCGAACCAATACAGCCTTCCGCGTCACAACTAAATACATGATCAATCCGATCCGTTCTAAAACATTTACGGTGCTTGTGCGAGACATCCACCTACAATATTCTGACCATTGGAAGTACACTAATTACTACTCTCGCTTGGGTCTTCCAAGTAATGCCAATGCGTCAGTAGTCAGAGCCGCATACCGTCGTCTTTGTTTAGTTTATCATCCTGATAGAAATATTGGGAAACCTGATACGAAGCGCAAGTTTCAAGCAGTAACTGAAGCCTATCATAGTTTGATGAATTCACATATTTAAATATCTAAGATACCATCATAATAATTGTCAGTCGTGTTAGTTAAACTAACTGTAGAATTAGCGTATGCACGTTTGAAAAGTCGGACGTGTAAAGCGCGAGACTTTTACTTAATGCGATCGACAATCAACGTCATAAGTTGTGCTTTAGGAGATGAAGAAGTTTACAATTTTATGGGAAGTTGGACTATCAAATTTTATCAGTTTCAATATCTAAACAATACTACTTATTGTACTAAATTTGCGAAACGCTGGTACTTTAAGTAAATACTTTGATTTGTCAAGCAGCAGTTTATATTCTGCAGCGTAATGCGAATTTGGGCATTCTTTTGTATTGCCCAAGTTTTGGGTTGAGCGTGGTGAACAATTTTCCCTTATGAACATCGGCAGTAACTGCGAAGCTCATGCGTCTGTGAATCAAATTTGTGAAATTAATACTGTATATAGTTTTCTGCTTCACATTTTGAAACTGGTATTATGAATTTAGCTTCTCTTTCGCGATCGGCATCGTGTTAACATATCGTCCATTAGTTCGACAATTTCGGCATGCAGCACTAGTATTGTACAAGTAGTAGTCGCAATACTTGCGTTGCTTTCAATACAATTTCAATAGAAATGACATCATCCCATCACTATCAAAGAAATTGTACAATTGTACCGTAAACGTACGAGGAAGATCTAACTTACATCAATCCTGTCCAAAACGAAGGACATCTGCACTTCTCATAAAGAAGATTTCCATCAAGAACAAATAGATAACACATAAACAAACACAAAACCAAAACTAAAATGGGAAATCATACATCCACTCCAACAATTTCGTGTCATTTAGGAGAATGCGATAACAGCAAGAACAAGACGAAGAATCTTCTACGTCCCGGTGACACTATTCGTGGTACGATAAAATTAACTGTACCAGGAGTTAGCGGCAACAACGACGACTACATAAAAGTCCTTCGTGAATCCTTTGATGGGATATCGATTGATGTTGCAGGTGTTGAATACGTCGTGATGCCACCAACATCATCGGAGGAGGAGGAGAAAGAAGAGCAACATCAACAACAGCAATCACGACGCTGGCTGAAACCCACTCATAATGTCATTCAATTAAAAACGTCTGTAGCTGACTTTAATGATAAAAACAAAAACGATGATTCATCTTGCGGCCAACATTATTATCCTTTCGAAATTGAATTACCGACCAATGCTTCGTACGAAAAACACGAAAGAATTGCTATCGAAAAAGCATTATCATCATCATCGCCATCATCGTCGCCATTAACATTATCATCAAAGAAAACGCCAATTTTGTTGCCATCGTATTCATCAACTTCAAGTGTGTCATCATCTTCTTCTGTACCATCTGGTATCTTACTTCGTCATAACAGCAGTAACGAAGAAGATGATGATAGTGATAACCAATCATTATCAGACGACGAATTTTCGGATGGTGGATGTAATGACAGCACTAATGGCAACAAGAACAACAACGACGACAGTAGTCTATCGTTATCATTCCGAAGAAAGACCGTGATCGCATATCGATTGAAAGCCTTCCTCCGTCGTAAGCCAGGTGTCAGATTAACGACAGACACAGACGTTAAGTGCTATGCCGAGTGAGAGCATGAATGATATGGACTAAATTTTGAATTTTTGATTTGTATTTTTGGGAATGTGAAAAAGAAGGTTTCTACAAGTAATGAATGTATGCTAGCTAGCCTGATATTATCAAGTAAAGAAGTATTTACCTGTATAAATAATTATAGTTATGAGTGTTAATAATAATGTTTATTTTATAAATTGTTTGAAGGTTTAATATCTCCAAAGCTACTTCATCAAGAAAAAAAGATTAAATAGCTGAGATGTAACCCCATCTATCTGCAACAACAGCAGCACTAGGGGTGATAATTATATACGGGATGCTCACGTTCCGCGCGTCGTAGTTTTTTCAGCTTTGTTTCTTGTGACGAATAGATTGCCTTTTTATCAACAACGAGCTTTTTCGCTTGAACGTGTAGTTGGTCCATACGATCCTCAGTGTTCAATATCGATAAAAATGATTGTAAGTAACTTCTCTTTGTTGATGGATGTTCATAACCAAGGACGGTCGTCGTCCAGGGTATTACCCCTGTCGTCGTCGTCGTTGTTGTCGTGCCTTTCTTACGACTTGTACGCTCTTCAAATCGTCGTTGCAACTTATCATATTTAGTGAAATGTTCCATAATCTTTTTACAGATTGTGTTCGGCTGCTCCTGCTTCCAAGCAACTCCGTCTGCTAGATTATTATCATACCAGTTCATTAATTTTACAGATTTTGTAATAGTTGTTGTACAATTATTATTATTAATTTTTTGTAGTACACGATTTTCGTTACGTTCTCCTGTTATCCAAGACAAATCATCGTGAACCGAAGAGGAAGAATGATCGGGAGGTGGTAAGGCGGAAGAAGTAGCACCCATCGTAGCCGATGAATTAGCCGACATCTTCCTATCGAATTCACCTGGTGAAGTAAGGAATTTCCTCTGTTTACTATCATATTGCTTTGTGGCTTTGACGATTTTCATTGATGGTCCTAATTTCATATTAAATACTTCTTTGAATTCCTTATTATCAAAATCACCCAACTGATCGTAGGTTATTTCTTCTTTCTCCATAATCGACTTGATAGGTATCCGGGAACTCTGTACTAAATGATTATCACCGTCACCCGCGGCACGTAATATTTCGGTGAGTGGTGTATCATCATCCGGTTTCATATCATTTCTTTGAGGCACACCAATTATACTTGAATTAGATATAGAGGGAGTCCGAATGACAGAATTAGTTTTGTTCATGTGTGGTGGTTGTATCGATCGCTTGCCTACCGAATATTCTCTAGTAGGACGAAGAGGTGAATCCAAAGGCTTGATTTTGGGATCGGGTGGCGTTTCTAACAAAAACGAAAATAAAGAAATCATAGTTAGAAAAAAATTAATTCCAAAATGATGATCAATGTAAAGGTCAATAACTTACTCTGATTGTGCTTGTCATCAATGGATTTCCCGAAATTGGCATTAAAATTATTCATCAGTGAATATGGTTGTGTCTTCCCTGTACAATCTTGTTCACTATTTTTCGTTTTCCAATTATCATCTCTCTGTTCATTCACGACTGTTGTTGACGTCAACTTTGGAGTTACTGTCGCCTGTTGTGGTTGTTGAACATTGACTGGTAGTGGAACAAGAGCTTCCCAGTCATTGATATTGTTCTTGTCCCTATTGTGAGATTGGTTGGTTATCTTACGACGACGTTTAGGATGGTCTACACGGTCGCCCATAATGAAATAAACAGCCGTTGTTTATCATATCTTCTTCTTTCTTTCTTTCTTCAGGTACAATCTTTCTTCAGGTACAAGTAAACGTACGCTTTCAATTGCAGATTTATTCAGTAGTAGAAGGGGGGGGGGGGGAGTAGAAGAGAAAACAAGTCGTGGTGTTTATTATTATTATTACTATTGTTATCTCTTTCGTCGTCGGTAATGAGTGTTGTAAGTGGAAAGTGGAATGGTATCTTGGTCAATCAGTAAACTCGCGCAGCTATTATTTTCCAAGCCTGATCAATCAATCGACCGATCTTTATTATTTTCCGAAGACGAAGATAGGAACAGCTAATAGTCCATCAAACACAAGATTATAGTTTCAAAATATTTGTCATCGTTCAGCAAGCAACTTACCCGGTTAGCTCAGTTGGAAGAGCGCTCGACTTTTAATCGTGTGGTCGTGGGTTCAATCCCCACATCGGGTGTCTGCTGTACTATCTTTTTTGTCCAGGTACCATGCTTTTTGTTTGCTATTAACATTGATGTTTTTGTTGAGCCTAACGGCAAAATTTTGGTTAAATTGAGATAAATTATTTTTACCACCAGGAGGATGGTTTGGCTCGCGCGATGACGCCATTAGATCCTATCCCTGAGAGCTACCACTTTGTCATATTTCTTTGGGAGTAGTATTACATCCTTCTACATATTTGGTTTTTTGGATAGGTCCAGTTATTGATGTAGTTAGAGCCAGTTTGGGGGTTACCATGGGGAGGAGGATTTGCATCTATGATAAAATGCTAGCATTTCGCGCTGTAATTTTTTTTAATTTTAAGCGCGCAAAAAATTGTAAACTTTTGTAAACACGCGGCAGGAAAAAGTTAAAAAGAATAAATGAGCGATGAAAAGCTCACATACCTTTTTACTCGAATCACACTTTTTAGTCGAAGTAGTCGTTGTTCCAGGATTATCACATAGCCAGCCTTATTTACGGGTGCATATTTTTTTTGATTTTCGTGGGTTCAATCCCAAATTCGGGGGCAAGAAATTTTCATTTACACTTCCTTCCAATTTTTAATCTTTGTTCGCCATCAAGGGTTTTTGAATTTTTTTACATTACTATTATTTTGATCTCTAACGTTACCCAAAATAACTCATGTTGTCTTAAAAGCAACAGCTTCTTGGCGTAATCGAAACTCCAATAACACAAACAATAGTTTTCATTCAATGAATTTGTCTATTGGAACAGGTATTTCCAATGGCGTATCAAAGACTGTCACGACCCTGCAAAGAGGGGGAATTAGCGCTTTCTTTCGACGTCCAATTTGTAGTCGAGGACGTGTTAGTACCGTTTTTGGGACCTCTACCGCCACACAGACATCTTTGTTTGACTACGGTATTAATGCAGCAAAGTTATCGACTGTACATGGCTCAATCACCAACAGAACAAAGACAACCATGACAACGACGTCTCAACGACGACCACGACGACGGTATCAAGTATATCTAGCAGTTGGATCTAATCAGGGAGATTCGTTTCAAAACATAGTTACTGGGCTCGAATTATTATGTGATCCAGGTTATGAGTCGGAATCGTACAGTCCAACAGAATTCGTTCGATCTTCATTTTTGTACTATACCGCTCCGATGTACGTAAAAGATCAAGACTCCTTTTGGAACGGTGCATGTTTAATACATACCGATTATGATCCATCGACTCTGTTGCGTCGTTTGAAACTCGTCGAGGAACATCTGGGACGTAACTTCACGCACATTCGTAACGGACCCCGACCATTGGATCTAGATATTTTGCTATATTATGAAGAAAACGATGGCGACGATAAAGTGATCGAGTCGTCATCGTCATCAACATCAACATCAACAACTAAAACTCCAGTAATTGTGGATACAGCTGAATTGACGATTCCTCATCAACGCATACAAGAACGGGAATTTGTTTTGGCCCCCTTAGTAGAAGTTGCTGGGAGAAATTGTATCCATCCAACTGTGACGATACCTTCAACTTCAACCGTGGCCACTACCTTGGGTGATCTTCTAGATAACCTTATGAAAGAAAAAAAAAATCACGACGTCGACAACAACAACAACAAAACTCCGTCCGCAACGCGATTGATACCTCTTCCCCGTAAACGGTTTCTCTTATTCGATCAAACAGTAATTATGGGTATATTGAACGTCACACCCGATTCTTTTAGTGATGGTGGGAAATGGACAAGTAGTATAGATCGAGCTGTATCGAGGGCTATTGAAATGGTCGATGAGGGTGCGACCATTATCGACATTGGGGGAGAATCAACGAGGCCCGGTGCAGCTGAGATTGTCGTTGAGGAACAGATACGGCGAACAGTACCCGTCATCAAAGCCATTCGGAAGAAATCGGCAGATGTGATTTTATCTATCGACACACGACATGCGGCTGTGGCAAGAGCAGCCATCGAGGCTGGTGCAGATATTGTTAATGACGTTTCGGCAGGTACTCATGATCCTGACATGTTTGCGACCGTGGCGGAGATGGAGGTACCTATCATCTTAATGCACATGCGAGGAACTCCCGAGTCGATGCAAGACCTAACGAACTACGATGACGAAGGTAGTGTTTTGGATGGAGTTGTCAGGGCTCTTTTGGAGAGATCTCGTTTGGCTGAGGAGGCTGGCATATCGAAATGGATGCAAATACTAGATCCGGGAATCGGTTTCGCGAAGGACATGGAAGGAAATCTTAGTTTGCTCAAACATTATTCAGATTTGAGAACCAAACTGGATAATTTTCCATTATTGTTAGGAACAAGTCGAAAGGGGTTTATTGGAAAGATTACTGGAGAGACAAAAGCGGAGGAACGTGACTTCGGCACTGTGGGATCTTGTGTGGCAGCCCTCTGTCTGGGAAACAACGGAAGGGATAATCCATTGGAATGTAATATTCTAAGAGTGCACAATGTAAAGGGTGCCAAACAAGCGACTACGGTGATGGATGCAATTATCAAGGCGTGTTGACATGAATGATACGAGTAGTATATTATCATGATTTATGATTTGAATTGATTTCGCTGATTCTCACTATATATACGTATCGGACGGTCGATCGTTTCCTATCTTTTGGTTGTTGACTTTGTAGGGATTCGTAGATAATTTTGGAGACTCTGAACTCGGAGTAGATGCTTGTACTCATGTTAAAAACATTTCAACTACCACTAACTTATATGTGTTTTAATTTTAAAACGATGTTATCCTAGATTTTAGTACGATGTAATGGTCAGATTTGACAGACAGCGACAACTTTTTCGGTTCTTCACTGTTGTTTCTTAGCTATCTAGCCTCGTTCCTTGGCCGCCACCGAATGAGTGGCTAGCGTTCAAGGCATCTTCTGAAGCCTTTTCGTCACCCAAAAGTCCTAGGACAATACTATACCTCCACCATTCCTCGGGTGAATTGGGACGCAAAGTGACCCCTCGACTACATATGGACCGTGCAATTGAAAGACTTTCATAGTCTCCGCATTTGCAGGCCGCGTAGACAACGGCATGTTCTAGAAAAGGACGCACGTCGAATTCCCAACCCTGGAAACCTGTGGTGAGTGTGGCTTTCATGATATCATGGTCGTCTTCTCCAGTGGGATCGTAAATGCCGTCAATAGCAGACGATAGCAGCTTCAGCACGGTCTTCCACTCTTCTCGTTTAGCTTCTTCTAGGACAGGCAGCCAAAAGTCAGGCTCTTTGTCAGCGACGATTTCTTTGAATAGAATGGTACTAAGATAGTTATTATTGTCGTTATCGTTGCCAGTATTTTCGCTGTCATCATTCGACGATGGCGCTACAATATTTCCAAGATTCAGTAGTTCGCCCATTTTGTGAAGACCGGCTTGGAGTCGACCACCGGCACCGGTTAATTCTCCTACCAATCGAGGTTCTGCCATGAGCGAGGCGGCAACACAAGCGAGCGGATAAAACTCAAGGTTAGATCTATTTGCAGTACTTGTCGAGTTCGTGGTTTTAGGATCGCCGTTCTTCTTGTTGTTGTTGTCTGTTTCGTATCGACTATTAATTTCCAAGAAAACCGACCAGGCATTCCTCAAGTTTTCCCATCTATAATTCGAGCAGGAAATAGTACCGTTCAGAGTAAAGCGAAGCAAGAGTAACGTAGCATCAGAAAGGAATTGTGGTGTTGGTGGCAACCACGTCAGGACGTCCTCCATGGAAGGATCCCAATCAGTTGTTTGTAAGGAAGAAGAAAAGGTCGATCCATCTTCTTCGTTGGTATTGTATTGGTCGTTGTTCTTTTCTTCTTTTTCGTTTACTGTGATTGATTGTTGTTGTTGTTCTTCTTCTTGTTCTTGTTCATATTTTTGCCGCTGCTCCTTACCAAAGACGTCGGCCATGAAGGCCTGCGCTCGGTTGGATCTTTCGAACTTTGATCGATGCCAACCGATTGGAGCTCTCCGATGAGGTTCGTCATGTAAAATCCCCCTAGAGAAACCAGAACTGTCCAATATTGGTTCATAATTGGTGTCGTACAAGCGCAGAGCTGGACTCCGACCCCGTCCCCGTTCTTCTCGATCCAACGCGAATCGTACACCGTACCCAGCTAGACATGCATCGAACATCAAAAATCCGCAATGTTCGTATTGTATCATACCGTCAAAATTTGCACAGGCGCTAATGCCCTCGGCGGTTCGTCCCTCGGCATCGAAGACATGTGCCAATGCCCACGTACTTAATCCACCAGCAAGTTTTTCTCCTTTCATACGAACACCTTCTGCCATAGCCTCTGCTTCAGATCGACGCCCTCCAACTGCTAATCCAACTGCAATGGCTGCGGTGACCGTGTTGTATCCTGGAATTGAAGGTCGTATCATTCCACCCTTTCGTTCATTCCAATATGCAGCTACGGCGGATGATCCCCGTAGTGCTACTTGCGTGTCACCTAACGTGTGGCAAATATCTAACAACAAACTCAATGCCAACGCGTCACCTGGACACACAACTAAATGACGATATAGCACCATCATCGCCCGTCGATGGTCGTTTTGTAACAAACATTTTAGAGCCTTAAGATGTGTCACTTCCCTAGTAGTCATTTTGTGATCGTCATTGCTCAAATTAGAAGTCGCTTTTTCAGCCAATGCTATCAGCGATATCGGTTCATCCGAACCATCGACACCCGAATCAACGTTTTGTAATAGCCTATCTAGATGATGTACATACGCTGCTCCCGATTGTGCCAATACTGGAGCAATGGCTGCATAAGTTAGCATTGGACAATCGTTGTTCCATGCAATAGCATGTCGGATCAGTTCGGACCATGCCAACGCAGAAGAATGATAGGCTTTTACATTTAATCCCATCTCTTCTCCCCCACCAGTAAATGCCTTGCCTTTCGATACTATACCTATCAAAAATCCGTCCAGTGAAGCAATAGCAGAAGCAATATCGTCGTGTTGTTTTTCGTCACATCCAAGAAAAGTCACGGGTTCTCCGAAAAAGTCTAAATGAATTTGTCCTCCCTCGGGTAGTTTTGCTAGAGCCGATTCCAAAGGATCTTGAACTGGTGGTAGCCGCCTTCGCTGCTGTTGATCTTCATTTTGTCTCAAATGTTCGTCGTCGTCGTTGTTGTTCGAAAAAGGGGAATACGACAAGAACCGTCGATGATCGGTGTACGAACTAATACAACTAGGAACCTGATATCCGTATTGCCGATAATTACGACGCTGAAGGTGGTGGTGGTAGTGGTGTTTATTGCGGAAGATATAATCGTGAACGCGTCGCGGGGGTATTATTGAGTTCCTGAAGGAAGTACGTGTTCCTATCATTTTATATTGTCGCCCTCTCTTTTAATCTCTCGACTACAGCACTTTTAGCGGCGTCCGCTACAATAAAATGTGTGATACAATGATAAGGTGATGTTAATGGAGGGAATATGTGTTACTGCTTGTATCGGTACAGTATGTGTAAACTGTCGAATTTATTTATTTTTGTTTCGATGGTTTCAGTGTAAAAAATAGTGCCATCAAAAGAATGAATTTTCCAAAATAATACGGGGTCGAGGAGATCTTAGAACATTCTTCCGCATCCGTGGAACGAAATTTATTGAAGCGGATAATAGCGTAAAGTTTCAAACTTCACAGCGTGGTATTTATGAGAAAAATAAATAAAAATTATAAATCACTCACTCTACGGTAACTGCTTTTAGGGCGTAAAGTTTTATAAAGCTTGTCCATGTTGACAAATTACGGTGCACGGCGGAAGTAGCAAACAAACAAAAATACAAAAAATAGATACACCGAATGAGGGGATCGAACCCTCGACCACACGATTAAGAGTCGTGCGCTCTACCAACTGAGCTAATTCGGCTTTGGCGATCTTGTTCTCATACTTCTTCAATCAAAATTTTAATTAATAATCTTAATGCTATGTCTAAATCAAAACGTTTAACAGCCATTCCTCCTATTTGTAGGTTGATCCTCCAATAATCTTGCTGTCTGCACTGTGTAACCAGAATTAATTCACCTACCTGTATAGTCAGTTATGGTTATTGGTTTTGATTGGTGCCAGGTGTCTGTATTTCTGTTCCTCCTTCTATAGCTTTTAGAATTACTATTGGCTTTGAAGAAGAATAAGAAACAGTGTTGTACTTCTTGACAGTCACGTTTTCTGGAAGCTACTTTTTAAACTACACTATGATTGACTCAACGTAGAAAATGATGGATGATGATGTTGTAACAAACAAATATATACTTCAGAGTAGGTGTTTCCTTGTATATACCACCATTAAGTAGTATAAGTAGTATAAGTAGTAGAATTAGACTTACCGTCAGATCCATAAAGATATTTTTTAGATGGGGGAAATTTCTAGCATCAAATGCATATTTATTGATCCACATTTTATTTATTTGCATTGTGAGAAAAAATAATATATACAATATCTATAAGAGAGGAAGATTGTAGATCTAGATGGTAAACATATTTACAAGTAGATAAAAATACTGGACAATATACTATTCTTTTTAACTGTACCAATTAAGTTAGTGAGTGCATTGAACTTGGTTTTACTGTAGGGTTAAGAAGATATGGTCCCATTGTCCATAATATTCATTTATATCTCCAATATAAAAGATTTTCGTTTGGAGGATGTGATCAAGCCTTGTATAACGGACTATAACATCGATATGGAGGTAAGCGATTGTGCTTTAGCTGGTGCTAGTTTTAAGATATGGAAAAAAGGCTTACTGCTAAGTGTGAAACGTAAATTGGGGCTCGCCTTCAGATTTTAGAACACAATCGTTTTGGAGTTTATGCATACTATCTCACTCGCTAACGATGTGGGTCGTAATTTAGCTGCAGTACATTCATTGCACAGTACCATTGTAGTTCGTATAACACGACATTCTGTTATAATACTGTAGCAATAGTAATAAAACATTATAAAAATAAATGTAACATTATTATAATCATACTGAATACATGGCCTGTCATGTAGCGCTCCAACGGCAGACTCTACTGTACTACTCTAGTATAGCAGACTCTACTACTCTAGTAGAGTTTCTACTAGGTAGTTAGTACGCGGGCATCGTACTACTATTAGACTCATCGTATGAACGGTTATTGCATTGCGACCAAAATATTTAACTTAAAAATAACAAATTTCCCCACGATTACATTGACTAATTTAGCCGATTTCGGACGTCCTTGTAAGTAGAACAATTATTAATTAGACTTCATACAGTACAAATTTTATTATGTGTGTATCAAAATCTGTAAACTTTCGGAAATTACGACGGAGTTGTCCGAGATACTCCACATAAACATTGAATTAATTACATAAGCTCATTCATTCGCCGCCATTAAAAAAATTCGGAGCAAACCCACCTACCTTCCTTCGCTTTGTGACTCACTTCGAATAGAAAACATCGCATACTAAATATATATATGGTAAAAACGGTAATAGCTAAGTACGGTATCGAGTTAATAATGACTAATACTAAAGTTACAGCATGTTGGTCCATTCATTTTCATATTTCAAAAGATAGATACCTACCGTAACCATACTACTATGTGCTGTAAAACAGTAATGATGCTCTTTGTTCATTAAGTTATTTGTATCAAGTAAAGTTTGTGGTTACAACAACCCTCCTATATATGTATACATACGTAGTAATATAGTACGTGACGATGACGATAATATTACTTCACTTGTATTTCTTTGTGTTGGTAGCAGCATCACTGACGATAATATATACCGAGGCTGAGGAGAACCAAATAATACGGAAGCAAATTAGAAATCAACGGAGACAACTCAAACCTATTATTAATGATAATGACAATGATAATGATAGTGGAACAACAGGCGATAATTACGAAAGCAAATATGCTATACTGAAAAAGATGACGATTTCATCACCGGTCTTCAAACCTACATAGTTAATGGTAACGATTCAAGTGGTGGTCGTTATCCATACCAAGCTATGCTATTCCGTGAAACTGGTCCTAATGCTAGATTTGGTTGTGGTGGTAGTTTGATTGCACCTGATATTGTTCTATCAGCAGCACATTGTGGAATTCCAAAACAAGTTGAAATAGGACGTGATTCTCGAGTCGAAGATAATGGAAATTTTGACCGTCGTGACGTATTGTATTCCTATAGACATCCACGAAATGATAAACAATCCTACGCATACGATCTGTTACTATTGAAATTAAGTGCACCATCTACTAAGCGACCAATTCGTTTGAATGACAACCCGGCCTTACCCATCGTGAATCAGTTAGTTACCGTAACAGGTTTTGGAAAACTGGCATACAATGGCGTACCTTCAATCACATTACAAGAAGTAGAACTTAATGCTATGTCCAATGATGTTTGTTCAATGTCTAAAGATCTCAATTCGAAGCGGGAAGACTTTCAACAAGGGTATGAAGGATTGATACAAGACAATATGCTTTGTTTAAATGATCTTAGTGGTAGCAAAAAAGACGCATGTTCAGGTGACTCTGGTGGACCAGCCATTCTAAGAGGGAATACTTCGGAAGAAGATATCCAAGTAGGTAAGTTAGAAGAAGTATATTATATATTAGATTCTGTAGCATGTCATATATACACACACAAATATACATATATATATATATATATACATTCTATGTAGGAATATATATCTACATAATATATAACTAATCCTTTCCTTTTATCATTTTTATTCTGTTTTTGTCTTTAAAAAGGAGTTGTATCGTGGGGATACGAATGCGCCTTGCCAAATTTTCCCGGTGTGTATGCTGGTATCAACCAAAGTATTGTTTGGCTTAAATCAAGTGCTTGTATCATGTCCGACCAACCACAGGATGATTTCAATTGTGAAAGTTTTGCCAATTCACGGACAATTAATGACCCCAATGGGACTCCCATGATAGATATTACGATCAAAATCGAGTTTGCCCTTTACCCGGATCGGATTAGTTGGGCTTTCACGGATGCTCAGACAATGGAAACAATAGCATATCGATCAGAATTCGAATATTCATCGATTACATCAGATACGTATTATGAAGAAGTTGTTTCGTTACCGGCTGGTTCGTTCATGACATACACTATTTATAGTAATGGGAACAACGGGCTGCAAACTTTTTCTGTTGGTTATTACGATTATGATGGTACCGAAATGTCTATAATGGCAGGTCGAGGAGGGAACGATGCTGACCAAGACTCAGCATCAGTTGACTTCACTTTGCCATCTGCACCAACCGCTCAACCTACGCCCGTACCGAGTATGAGTCCAACGGAAACTCCGTCTTCCAATCCTACGGACATCCCTTCGGCGATTCCTACTACAGCTCCAACTCCTCGTCAGAGTGGCGTACCCAGCGATATCCCAAGCGATATGCCTAGTTTGGACCCAAGTTCAATTCCAACTAGTCAACCAACTGATCGACCAACGATATCTCCCACCAATGCGCCCACAGTATTGCCGACCTCATCACCGACTGATTCACCTACGGATTCACCCACGGATTCACCGTCAGCGTCTCCTACAGATTCGCCCACTCCAAGGCCTACAGAATCACCGACGACAAACCCGACTGCAGGACCGACTCAATTGCCTACAGTCAAACTAACAATGAGACCCACCAACGGACCAACTAAATTTCCTACATTTATACCCACGAAGCGGCCTTCTCTGGGTCCGACAACTAATCCTACGCAAAGACCGACCGATGGCCCGACAACTAATCCTACGCAAAGACCGACCGATGTCCCGACAACTAACCCTACGCAAAGACCAACCGATGGCCCGACAACTAATCCTACGCAAAGACCGACCGATGGCCCGACCAAGCGACCGACAAATGAACCTTCTATACATCCGAGTGAAGTACCCAGTTCTATCCCAAGTTTGGTTGAGAAACCACCAACCAAGCAGCCATCATCGCGTGTTCCGACATTACGTCCTTCGATTCGAAGTTCATCAGCACCGACAGCTAAACCTACAGAATCGCTAGTCAAAGACCTTATAGGTAATAATGCACCAAGTAAAAGAGAAAATCGAAATAAAACACCCACGAAAAGTCCAGCGCCTTCGCCTACCATATCTCCATTCCCTACGGATATATCATCTAGTAATGCTACCGACATTGACAGTATTGATCCGAGTGATGTATCCAGTTCTATTCTACAAAGTTTAGTTCCCATTGATGAACTCAGTTCCATTCCAAGTAAAACCGGTTCTGATGATATGGGTTTTGTTACCACAGATGCGTTATCTGATCTCGTTTCCGATCCAATACGATCAATACCCTCAAATACAAATACAACTACTGATGCCGATCTAACAGAAGACATTTCCACAGATTCCTCAATTTCGAGTACATCTTCATCTAATAGTGTAACTGCACAAAATATCTCGGGTTGTTTCAAGTTGTTCTTAACAATAACTCTATCCTGGACGATTACGATGTTACTATAGAACCACAAATATGATCATCAAACACTATCAGAAAAACTAAGGAATTTAAAATAAAAAAATTTCAATATCAGATGTCATAACTAACTAAATATTATCCCATGAATGTAGTTTTTTCTTAAAGAACATTCTCTTCTGAATTCTGCATCTCAATAAACTATATAATTTACACTAGACACGATACCGTCATACTCTACATTCCTTTATCATAGTAGCAGAGCTTCTTTTGAATCTTGCTAGTATTCCTCAAGACTTTAAGGCAGGTCCGTCCTAATACGCTTTGCATACACGCTTTGAAAAAACGATATAAAATAATTTCTATACGCTTTCCTAGAAAGCAGGAAGGGGGATATCCAAGCTTTGCATACTGTACACACTTTCCCCAAAGCGTATGGCATATGGGGTACACGCATTTGCAAAAATGAACATAATTATTAGTTTTCGATCAACCTCCAATATTTTTACAGTGCCGGAGAAGGCCCACTTATTCATCGATCGAACATAAAATTTTAAAAAAATCCTTATCGAACCATCACAACATCATCAATCACAACAACGCCTTGGAATAAACGTCGCTCTTTCTTCTTAACCAATAGTACAATCGTACCAAAACAAAACCAATACAGAGTAGAACGATGAGGACGCTAGTGACTTTTACCATGGCGATGGCGCTTTTCGTCTGTCGTTTCACCATTTCAGTTCAAGCCTTCCATCCTCCACAACAGCTGCTGCGTGTTTCGGCAACGCGTACAAGTCTTAAAATATCAGATAACAAACAACGACCATTCATAATGGATAATAGTATTTTCTATGAATGTTCATCTTATAGTACAAAGAGAAAGACGATTACAAGCCCAAGCCTCTCATCCTCCCATCTATTCGCTGTATCATACGATGACAATTCAAAAAGGGAACAAGGTCGCATTCGTCGTTTCTTCAGAACAGTTACTTCTTTTCTTTATAATTGTCGTGCGAAAATGATGTCACGGCGACGTCTCCGTACTTTGATTTTATCGGTTGTTTTCTTTTTTGCGATTCATGGATTGGTACTAGATCCCGCATTGGCCGCTGGCTCGAACGGAAGAATGGGGGGCTCTTATGGCAGATCGAATCGGTATCAACATACTATTAATAGACCTAGACAGCAACATCGTCCAGCTCGTGCCCGCGCTCCGATCCGAGTAGTGTATCCTTCTCGTCTTCGTACGAATAGGTATCGAAGTTATAATAATTTTCATCATGCTAATGGAGAACAAATATCCGGTGAACTAAGCGTTGTGACGTCCCCCGACGGAATGACCAACGTTGTTCGCAAACACGATACACATCCGTTTTCTGATTCTAGGTATTCTGCTTCTGATGTGGTCTTAGCGGCGGGCATTACCGCCGTGGTGACGAAAGGGGTCTTGAACCAAAAAAAACGGGAGAAGCATCATGATGACGATGATCCGTCTCGTCATCCTCTTGGTCCTGGAGTTTCCGTTTGGTCTTTGACAGCTTGTTTAAATGTTCCCGATAAAAATGATCCGACGTCTATAATACACCGCCTACAACGACTAGCCGATACAACATCCACGGCAAATCGAGAGGGATTACAACATCTACTAGCTGAAACTTCTTTGGAATTGTCACGACAAGTCGAAAAGGGTACCATTATGTCGGTCGAATCGAGGTATAATCATTTTAGATCGGGCGACCAATCACTGGTCCGAGCTGAAAGACAATATAATCGAATCTCAACGAAAGAAAGATCGAAGTTCGATCGAGAATCATGGGGCAGTTATAATGGCAAGACTGTTCGTGATAATTTCAAAGAAGAAGAATCGTTCGTAGCTTCGAATGGGAATGCCACGCTTGCTCTGGTTCAGATCCATTTAGTTATAGAAGGGAATTCGATGCAACCCTTTGGTCAACGTCAAGTTGAAACGCGAATGATGCTGAAAGAAGCATTGGTACAACTTTCTGGGGATGTGACTGCGGTTGCGGATTGTGTAGTGGTATGTACATTGCTGCTATGGCGTATAAGATCATTGTCGAAATATTTTTTCCTTTTTTGTTATCCTTTCTGACCATCATGTCTTTTATTTTCCTCTTGGTATAGGCGGGGGAAGTATTGTGGGCGCCCCAACAAGAACAGGAAGTAATGACCGAGGAAGATGTTTATGCAAACTACCCGATGTTGTGGCAGTTAGGCTAGAAAACTCGTAGATTTATTAATTTATATACAATTAAATTCAACAGCTGTCCTACTAAGAAGAACAAAATACAACTAGGCAGCTTGTGAAGAATGCTAACTCCGTATATACTATATTTGACTTACTACTTATTCCAATTGCATTTTTTTTAATTGGACCATTCTTCTTCTCGTCACGACTGCTTTATATTGCTGAATGCAACCGGATCATCTCTTCGCATGATCACAACGAAAATTTAAAGGCTAACTTTATGTATTATTAGAAGACAAAAAAGACTATAATATCTGCAGCATATATACAATGTACCATGGGAATATTATTGCCATAGCCAAATCATTGTTGATCAACTAGAAAAGAAAACATCATAACGCCAAGAGAAATTTTTGTTCTTTCGTTATAAATTATTTCAATTACTGGTAATTAAGTAGTTTTCCGGCTATGCAATGTAGTCGCAGAGGCTCAAACTCCCAATTGAATAAACTTTTCATTCCCTCTTCTCATGGATTATAATATGAGATGTCGTGATCATTCCCAGAATGATTACAGTATACGATTCATTCAGTTTTAACTTTCATATTCCTGTGTCATTCTTAAATCCGCTGAATCTCTACTTGCATTCGATCTTGTACCTCGTGGGGAAGAACGGTAGTATCATCTGCAGCGTGCGCATTGAGTTTCTCTCGCGACATCGGACTTATTTCCATAACAGCGTATGTGCCACCCGTCGTACCCTTGGTTAGATGCCCTGGATTAATCGCAATGGTACTTCCAAGGATCGGAGCACAAAATGGTGTTAGCTTACTTGGTACGATCAAAACATCAGGTTTGCAGGGCATCTTCCATCCATCCTGTTGTTTGAGATCAAGATTGACCGATTTATTAGGGGGGAAAAGGGGATAGTAACTTCGTTGATGTACTAGATGCTGAGCGATTCGGCGCAATCTAGAACCAACTGGAAGGTTAGCGTTAGTCTCTTCGACACTCATATGAAAGAGAACATCGGTAGAGGTAACACCGAACACCAACTCGTTAATTCGAAAAGTACATGGATTGGATAAACAATGCACACGACGATTGCCATTCTTTTGATGCTTCGCCAAGCTGTGCAGACCCAAAGATCCAAACTCGATATCGTCGGCACCGGGAACATTCAGGAACTTTCCACCCTTCTCTAACCGGTCCTGGAAGGGAGGTTGAGGGTATACGCATTCAGCGGTCGCGTCCTCCAATGCTGGAACCAACACGAATTCGGTTTGATCGTTTTCTCCTTCAGTCAAAAATTCCTCAATACTCGCCGCAATTTTATCAGCGAAGACCGTTTCGTATGAAACAACAATTTTTTCTTCCGTACCGTTCCCACCATCGACATCAATAGTTGCTCGTCCCGATTGGACGATTTCCTGCCGAACATCAACGAAGGGTCCAGTTAAGATCACAACATCTGGTTTCTGTTCAATTACAACGTTGAGTAAATCAATAAAGGGTGCGTAATCCATATCCTTAGAGGTGGTGAAGGGACCACAGGCGGAAATAACTTTAAGTGGTGCAGGTTGTTCTTCGGAGGATTGTTTATTATTGTCGTAATAATAGCTCTTCATCTCTCGAACGGATGTCGATACGGGTGGAATAGGTGCACCTTCTCTAATTTTTGCAGCAGTAATCTTCCGTCCCGTTCCATTCATACCTTCAACTGCAATAATTTGACCGGGAAATAGAGAATATCCTGCTTTGTTCAGTTGTTGCTGCTGCTGCTGCTGCTTCATCTGGGACATATCAATGTTGACTCTTGCACCCCCAGAAGTCGAAGAAGAACCTTCCAAAACGACCGATGTTGCATTGATTTTACCCTGATGAGCCTCATTACAAACTCTACCGATACAGGTTGAAGGATCTTGTCGTGGAACATTAACTTCCTCAAAGGGTGCCGGTCCTTCGCCGTTCTCGTTGTTCTTTTCTTTGTTACTATTATTTTCGTTTATTTCGTTTCCGATATCATTAACAATCGCATCTTTCATTTGGACGAGGTGCTTCTCGAGAGCCGTAGCACGATCATCCATCGTTGTAAACATATGACGGTAACGTTTAGTGATGTTGTGTCGAGTGATATCATTGGTATCCTCCTGCTCCTCCTCATTGTTCCCATTTTCTTTATTCCCTGTACTACTACTTACACTTTTACTTGTTTTTGTTGTTGTCGTCGTTAAGACACATCGACGATGACCAGTTTTAGTGTTACTACTACTGCTGATATTGCTACTACCATCACTACTTTGATTTGGAGGATACGTCGTTACGACATATCCCACCTTGGTTCGTTCTTCGTACTTTGGCAGGACCATTGGCTTTCTTTCCGTTTTCACCGTGGTCGATGAAGAAGACGAAGATAAGCTACTACGCACAGGACTTGGACTTTCAGAAGTATCGATGGCAACCAGATCGACCGACGATGTGCCGTTGGGAGGAGATGCTTGGTGACGCTTTGCTGAAGCCATTGGAGTGACCATAGGAGCTTCTCGTTTGATGGCAGATTTTCGTGAAATGATTGTGGCTCCACGGGGTGTAGTAGAAGTTTTATTCGTATCATTAACGTCGACGTTACTATGATGCAGATCGGGAGTTGATCCAGCTGTTGATCCAGCAGCCTTGATGAGCTCATTCTTGTACGCCTCAAATTGATGCATAGTAAGTTGTGTCAAGTTTTGTTTGTTTAAACTATGTGCCTCCCAAACTTCAGCCATTGTGTCGGGAGACAAATGCAACAACGATGACAATGCAACGCCTACCGTACAAATATCATGCGTGTGTGGGAAAATGAGTGCAATGTTAGGAACCGGAAGGCAGAGAGTTTAATAGTATCAATAATATAGTGGGATGCCGGACGATCAAAGTAGAACGAACAAAGAAAAAACAATTCAGTATATATACTGTACAAGATAAAGTTTACCACACAGCACACAGTACGTACATTTGGTAAGGACATCTCTATCGATTTGTTGCAATCCAGCACCGATCAATGCGGATTTGATCAGTTTCTTGGTCGTCGGGGCGGTTGCGGTTGCTGCCATCATAATAACGAGGATATTAATACCCGAATAGTTCAAATGAATCAGGTGTTGTTAGATGTTGTTAGATGTTGTTTTTGTGTTGTTTTTGCGTTGATGTGTAACTTGTTATGTTAGGCAATGCTGTAGTTTATGCTAATTTGGTGACTTTCCGTACAAAGTGTTAATTTTTTTTCCGCGCCTCGAAAAAGCGATAGCAAAAATGACAAAATAACCCGGATTTCGAAATAATTCGCGCCAAAAAATTGATGCAAAAGTAATGCATACCTTTTTTTAATAACTTTTTGTGCTACTAGTAGTAACGTTACTACCACCACCGTTCACCACCATTTATGGATGTAATTCTCCTAGTATTAGGCTGCATACACTTATTAGACACGTAACATAACAACACACTAGGTGCTCTTCATGATAATGTAAAAGTACGTCTACCATACGCAAAAAGAACACCGAATGAGGGGATCGAACCCTCGACCACACGATTAAGAGTCGTGCGCTCTACCAACTGAGCTAATTCGGCTTTTTCACTGCAACTGTTTGAATTGTTGCTGCTGACTCATCGCCGAGATTTTAGGTATTTATATATATTTATTGACATCAATATCGTGTGTTGTATCGAGTGCGCATCAATATATATTATTACTGTACAGTGATGTGTGTGTCCGTGTGAGTGGGAGTGAAAATTAAAAACCGTCCCAGTTATTGGTGTTCGCAACACAATATTATTTCATTTCTCGAAGTGTTCGTTAGAATGGGAGTTGATTTTTGCGATGTTACATATAATATGTATACGGCTATCCCTCCTTTCGACTTTGAAAAAGACCTTTCTATCTTATCGTCGAAGCACGCACATACACACATACACAAAAACATTAACACAAACATAAACATAAACATAAACTCTTCTCTACTCTCACACAAAACAGAACACAAAATATCTTACTTTGATTTGATCTTTATAAAATAAGACTCGAATCGATCATGAAGTTGTTGTCATCATCATTATCGTCGTTCGTATCGACGACGACAAACATATCATTTGTTCTTCTTTCTCTTTTTCTGGTCGTCAACATCGTCAACATTAATAATAATGTCATCATTGTCGTTGATGCTTGGCAAGTATGTTCTTCCATAGATGGTGGTGGAGGGATTTGTCCAGATGGATCAACATGTTGTCCAACCGATATACCTGGTATATCATCCTGTATTCCTGGTCGTAAAAAGGATCCCGATAATGCTCATGGTGAATGTTGTGACAATAATGGAACTGCTGGAAGTGGAAGAACAGGATGTGGAGTCGGGTATGAATGTGCATTTAAATTTGCAGATACAGATACAGATACGGAAGATAGCAATGACGATAACGAGGAGGAGAAAGAAAAAGGAGAAGAAGAAAAAGAAGAGATCGAGGAGGAAGTCTGTAAATTACGTAACCCACATCCTTCTTATTTGAACGTACCAGTAACACCACGATACGAATTATGTCGATTACCGTCATCGTCATCATCATCATCGTTGTCGGACGTATTGAAGCTGCATGGTTTTCCCGTGGATGGTTATAATGCTGCGTATTATTCAAGTATGGGATCAATTACACAACATGGTAACAGTAATGGTGGAAAAGATAACAACAATGAAAATGAAAATGAAAATGAACAAGAACAAGAACGAGAACGAGACTACTCATATATGAAAAAATTCTCTTCTATTGAAACGATTTTAGTTATCGTTCATGGATCGGCACGAAATGCTGATGAATACCTATGTGCAGGTATGTCGTTGGTGGATAAATTGACATCGGCATCGGTAACCACCGAGAAAGAGAATGTGTTAGTGATCGCACCAAAATTTGTAGCCGATATCGATGTCTATCAGGAGAATCATCAACAGGATTGGCAAGATAACGATAATGATAACGATGATTATATTAATAACTATAATGACGATCGTCGTCCTAATGACGATGATCTTTTTCTTAACAACAACAACAACAGCTACTACAACTATAGTGGTATACCAAATATCTTGTATTGGGCTCACGGTGGTAGTCGGGATCAGGATCTTCCTCTTTCGCATACATGGCGGTACGGTGCTGATGCATTGAATACAAATACAACGAAAGGGATAAGTAGTTATACCGTCATGGATCGATTATTGGAATATTTGATTGAATCTAAATCTAAATCTAAACAACAGGAGAAACAACTAGAAGAAGGAGAAGACGAAGATGAAGACGAAGACGACGAAGAGGAACAACAACAAGGATCCTACTATAATTTTCCAAATCTTAAAAAGATTAGTGTTGTGGGACATTCTGCTGGTGGACAATACGTTCATCGATGGACTTTATTGTCATCAAATCCATTCATTTGGGGAAGAGACGACAACAATGAGCATGACGATGACGATGACGATGACGATGACGATGACGATGACGATGATAATGGTAATGATGATGGTAATGATAACGGTAATGATGATGATGATGATGATTATGATGATGATAGTAACGGTATTGGTATTGGTCGCGATGGCAACACCAATATAAATAATGTTAGAAACATTGAGGTACGGACCGTAGTGGCAAATCCTCGTTCGTATTGTTACCTAGATGACCGTAGGATGATACGCAAAGATGGAAACAACATCAGTATCAACGATAACGAAAACGATGTTGACGGTTATGCAAATGCGAATGCTAGTGCTAATGCTAATTCTAGTGTTAATGCTATTGTTACTATGCACGAGGACGAGTATGGGTACGATGATAATGATAATGATACTGATAAAGATTATTACGTATTGGCTGTACCTGATCGTCAGGATGTTGATACTTGTCCTACGTACAATCAATGGCAATGGGGATTAGAACAGGGAGGTTATATAACTTGTCCATATAAAGATAATATGTTGAAAAAATATACTACAAACACAATCTCATCACGGTACGCAAGTCGAAATGTATTTTATTTAACTGGTGAATATGATACAATGGAACAAATGGATCGTTGTGAAACATATAACTTCCAGGGTTATACACGAAATGAACGTGCAAAACGATATTTTCATTCATTACAAGAATACTTCAAAGAAGAATCCACATCATTGCTTCATCAACAACTTCACCAGGTACCGGCATCACCACACGACCATACACTGATGTTTCAAAGTAAACCTGGCCTAGAGGCTATCTTCGGGAGTAATATAAAAGGAGAATACAGTAGCAAGAATAAGACTGAAAGGGTGATCGATGATGACGATGACAACGGAGATATTCGTTATTCCGGGAGTAACTCGATTGCACGTCATTCATCTTTGTTTTTGATGCGTTTGGAAGAGATTATGATGAATCTATGCTTCTCAACTAGTAAGCGGGAATTTAATGAGAATAAATAACGGTGATGGTTCTAACTTGAGATCAAAAGAAGCTATGTAAGCAAAAACAAACAATGAATTTTAAAAATGCCGGTACGGATCGAATCGAATGAGAGATGTATGCGATACTTTTTAGAAAAAGCTGTTCGTTAACTAGTAGCTCAACAGCTCACAATAATTCCTATTACCAGTACTAAAGGACAGATAACAAACCTAATCAGTTTTACTGTGTCTACTTCAACCTATTTGCCTATCTTTCGATTAGAGAGCGCCTACTACAATATACATGGCATTCAACAAAAAGATTCTCTATGATGTCACGTGCTTACTATATCATTTGATTATTACTGACTCTTGTCGGAAAACGTTGCAGTATATTTGCTTCGGTTTTCACACAATTATTTATTCATTATTCACTGATAAGTTGCTTCAAGCCAATCGTATCTGTAGGGCATAATGTGTTACGATAAAAAAAGTCTTCCGATTCAGGATCAAAGTTAGGATTCCTCCTAGCGTATTCTTGGTAGGAGTGCTCGGAATACTGTTTCAACGTCTCAAAGCGACACGATTTCTTGATGACGAACGTAATGTAGCCAGCCACTGCTTACTATTTCTTTTTGAACGAATCCATCTCAAGACGTACCGCCTTAGAGCAAGTAAATTCCTCGTGGAAATCACAATCTGATTTAGACCATGACTGGCTAGTTGCCACACCCAAATCAAAGCCCGATATTCAAGTCCGTCTCCACCACCTGTTTTCATAACCAATGGGCTGTCGTCGTCGTCGTCGTCGTCGTCTTTACGCTGCTCTAATTCCTCGATCGTATCTTTCAATAACTGTAAGCGTTTCCATTTAGTCACGAATGTGATAGGGCGAGAAGTCGACCAGTAGAAATTATCTGGTCAACACCTGAGTCGACAGGGATACTACCATGAGTTTGATCAATTTCGCGAGCAGGAAATGAAACGATCCAATTCCTGTATCTATTAACAATATACAACAACGCCTTTCGCTTCAAACGCTTGAATCGCATTGCCACGACATCTTCTTCGGTGACGCATTCCTACAAAATGAGATAATCCATGGAAATCAGTATACATAGGAGGAAGAACAAAATAGTGTAAGATATATTGAGAGTTTGTGCGAGTGCGTGTCTCTCTCACGACGTGAAGAGATCAAAAGCCTTACCTTGTAACCATCATCCTGTTGAAGGTATATGATGATCTGTTTTTTTTGTTCCATTATGTACGTATTTGCAGATACAACTCGTGTGTCGACAATTCGATGACCTCCTAGTAGAACAGACGTACGTTCACTAAAATCACCATTAACAAAACCATACGTAGGAAAAAGACTTTGAATAGGAGGGTATCAAAGAGGAACGAGGACAAAAATATTAGACCATTGTGCTTAGTCTACTATGATATATATATATATATAATATATATTATATATAATGCACTACCAGTTCAACTTCGAAATTCATTCCACTTACTCTGCACGCTCGCCATAAGTATCGAAAAGTTCAGCTCCTTTCGGAATATTTTTGCTGGCGTAGGCCAAGAATTTCTTGGATTCGGGAACGTACTTATATTGTACATTGCGTTCTATATGATGGGAATTTAAACCGTCTAGAATTGGTACCATCGCGGTGACCTTTTCTCGGATATTTACTCCAAAATTCTTCCTATACCATTCTAATTCTTTCAGCGGAGCATCTTGATCACTTAATGGTCCAGCTTCGAACCCCCTGGCTTGAACATTCAGACGTGCTGCAACATAATCTTTGTAGCTTATGGATTCACTAAATTCACTAGAGATGCGAACAAACGCTTTGTACTCTGACTCGATTTCTTCCTTTCGTTTCGAAACCAAGAAGTATGTTTGTGTATGCGCTCCATACAAAGAATTTAGTTCTCTTAGATCAAATGTGACGGGATGATGTGATTCATAGTCTTCATAAGTTGGCAAGATATCCAGATAAAAAGAAGATTTTTGTTGTTGATGATTAGCAGAAGAAGTATATTGTGCTGAAATGTTCCTCTTTATAAGCATCGCAAGGTAGGCAGCAAGGAAAGCCTGTTCTACCAAAAAGGCGTCTGTATTGGAATGGCGTGCTCCAATCAGTTTATTTTTCACGAATCCGTCACGGAAGGCATCCAAAGTCCAGATTTGCATGTCTCTGGGAATTTCGAATAATTTCCAGTTCTTTTCTAATGTCTTCCCCGAAATTAACGTCCTTTCTTCTGTATGTAGCACATCCTCCCCACAGTTACCATTCTCACAAGTAACACGCACGAGACTTTTGAGTGGTGAATCTAAAAACTACTAATTTGCTGGTTCACGAACTGCCGTTTATTGTTCAGCCAGTCCAAATCATTTTGGACTGCGAATCTCCATATGATGGACGAAAGAACGATAATGACACCAATGACGAAACCTATCCTGATCTTTCCACTCACTCCATCATGATGATGAAGGGACAGCGATGATTTTTCACCACTTTTCCCATATTTGACACCGTGTTTTCTCTTTGGCTTGCCGCCATTGTTGCTGCTAGATTTCTTTTTCGTCATTTTCGCATCTTCAATTACTGGTCAGATGTGGAATGAGTAGAAGATGTACACTGTAGTGCCAATTGTTATGTCCTACTCGTCGACTACTTTAATAGAGCGAAATACGAAATACGATACTTGTAGTTTGTAAAAGAACAATTTGAATAATTTCGAATAATAGAGCCCGTGCATTTTGTTGTGTGACGCGTGCAAATATTTTGGGGCTCGCCTTGTGCAAGAGAAAAGGTTCTGTCCTTAGAATATTGTACCCCAACTTTACACGGCAAATACATCATATAACATAATATTATGTGTCTGTTTGTTATGAACTATTTTCTTGAAAGCAGATAGGAATATTTTGTGTGTTACAAGCATGGTGTACTAATAGGTGGTTTTGTTACTGCTAGCTTTTCTTGCAGAAAAGAAAAATCACAACAAGTACGAGTTTCATTAAAAATAGCAGATGCCATTAAGGCTTGTGTGAATCCTGCATTATGTGTGTCAAGGCTATGCTGTGGAACATGAGAGAGAGAGAGGGAGATAGAGAGAATACATACACCTAAGTAGTTCTATTGTATTATAAATAGTCTACACCTGTGTACGTTGGTATATGTTTGCATATTAATAATACATACTAATTCAGAGGTTTGAGTGGAAAATAAATTATACTATGAATTCAGGACTAGTTTTAGCTAGACCTAGTTCAATACGACGAGAGTTCCATTTTCCTGGTTTCAATTTTATTATTTCATCCAATGACTCATTTCATTCATTCTATCAGAGATGTCATGTTGTGAAGCCTAAAGCTACTAGCAGCTAAGCTGGCTTTACTAGAACAGAAATGGTCAAAAAAAGTATAGTGAATTGATGAATGAATCTTACTGTACTTAGCATGTCGCAATGTTTTCGACTAAACAATAATTGTTAAGTACTCACCCCATAATGGATGCGCGCGCGCAAGGGGAGATTCGCTAGTTGGGTAGGCGATAACGACAAAAATGATCATACGACAAACGACAACGACAAAATCGCTGAAAAAAAAAAAATCGTACACTTCAAAACTAGAAATCGCCGAGTTATGATAATCGATGTCAGTACACAATTATTGTAGCAAAACGGCGGACAAAAAGAGCTTACAAAAGTTCATTTGAAATTTTTGCATACCGTACCACATACCATACATACCACATCAACGAAAACGAGAACTAATCTAATCTACCGTGTCTTGAATTAGAATCAATCTGTTCAAATTAAATAATCTAATAGAATAACAATGGTCGCTGCTGTTGACAACGGACTTTGGGTTCCTGAAACAAGGAATGCAAAGACAGGAAAAGAATCCAAGATCGAGTCATGGTGGGAAATCAGAAGAGCTGGACCTACTGAACCGGCCCCTACCCGAGGTGCAACACCTCTTGTTGAACGATGCATGCGTGTTCATAGCTTTAGTGAGGAATTTGCAAGACGTACTCTCAAAGGATACCGTCAATTTATGGAGTTGAAGTCGGTCATGAATGATTGGCAAGAGCTCAAACTTGCCCCTTCCCTTCCTATTAAACAAATGTGGGAATCACATTTGCTAGACAATCTAAGCTACACCGAAGATTGTCTTCTTTTATTTGGACGTGTTATTGGTCACAATCCTGACACAATTCTTGATGGACCTGCCTTGAGAGAACGCACCATGACCACTCAAATCGCCTTCCAGGCACGTTA